>PNEQ01001483.1:64680-110966 GCA_003012365.1 Medauroidea extradentata | reverse complement strand
ATATATATATATATATATATATATATATATATATATATATATATATATATATATATATATATATATATATATATATATATATATATATATATATGTGTGTGTGTGTATATGTGTGTGTGTGTGTCTATATATATACATATATGTATACACACATGCACACACACATACTTTTGTATAACACTTTTTATAATATTTTTATTTAATATTTTGCAGATTCACTGTTTGTCAGCTACATCACTCCAGACAACAGTGCCACGAAGTTGGGTATCAGCATTTCAGATTCTAATGATGTAATTTTGAACAAGTTACTAGATTATGAAGATCAGGAGGGTCCATCAGATCACATCTACAGATTTTCCATATTCTCCTCACAGGCACCAATCAACAGTCGGTACAGACAAATAAATCTTGAAGTTATTAACATTAATGATAATCCACCAATTGTTCGACCAGTTAACACTTCTTGTGAGATACCGGTGAGCACATAGAACAGTCTGTTAAGTCCATTCATGCATGTTACCTGCAGTAAAGTTAATTCTACTATAGGTTAGAAAGATCAATGTTAAAAGTTTGTTACAGGGATAATTTCTGCACGTTGAGTGCCTTATGCGAAAAACAGCAACTTTGACTTACAAGGGTACTGAGTGGGTCAAAATGGGCCTAAAATGTCCCTATTCCTCTTTTATGGCCCTCCTGTTTTTACGACCCTTTTCCCGGAAACTGTGTGGGATCGTAACAACGGGATTCTACTGTGTAAAAAAATGTTGATTGCTTTGTACGAGAAACAATGAGTTACATTAAAGTATTGTCTTCAAAACAAATAATATATTATCATATGGAATATCTCAGCTGTAGATTTACATTTGAAGTTAATCTGAGTGCTTCATAAAATGTTTGCATCTGTCTTGTTTTAAAACCAACTAGACAGACAGAACATTTTGTATTACTGTGGGCAACATTTTAATTATAGTTATGGTAGCTAACTTTTGCAAAGAAAGGTACTGAGAAATTTGCTTTACTAATTAATGTGTACAGAGTAGAACATATAATTTATGGGTGGTCCACTTATTACCATTATAAGAAACAAAAAACATAAAATATAAAATTTTTTAAATGTGAGTGCAAAGTGCTGACTAAAAAACTCGAAGAGATTATTTTGTATGGCTTGGTTTGACATAGTACATTGCTTTAGAGGGAAGATAACCTCACAGCATTAATTGTTAACTTACACACACACACACACACATATATATATTTTTTTTTTTGTAAGATTTTAGATAACAGTTATAAGTTAAGTTAATTTTTTTAAATGTAGGCTTGTACACAATGTATTGTCACTCAACAATTCAGTGTAAAATCTGCCCTTGTGAGAGCACAAATGAGGATTTGCATGTTTTATTAAATTTTATAGTATTTCATCACTTGTTGATGATACAAATTACACAACTGAATTTTTGTTAGTGTTAGGGTTGTATGTAATGCTACAGGATTTACAGGATTTTTAGGCTGTTTCTTTCAATACCCTGAGAAAAGTTAACAAATAAATTTTTTCATTCTTAACAGGTACTACCTGAAAACACAATATCATGTATTTTTGTATCTATATTTTCCTCAGCTTAATGCAGAAAATGGTTTTTATCTGAAAGTGATACCTTAAAAGGTGACTGAACCCCACCTAATAAAATTTAGTATGTAAATCCCTATCCTTGCCTACAAAAGAGTACCTAGGTAGGCAGCACCATTAACTTTGCTACATTACAAACATTATATGTAAAAGTAAATAAGTGTAACAGCTTATTACTTACTATTAATCACATTTTTTTGATAATGCTGGTTATGTAAACAATAACAAGAAGGCTTGTCTCCCAGAGACACATCCGTCAAGGCCAAACATTCAGTTCCAACTGACTCTTTCCAAATAGTGCTCAAGGACAATCTTTTCCTTTTGTGTTGATGCAAGTTAATTACATGAAGTCAACTATTACAATACAGATACAGTAAATTCTGTGTAGTCTCATAATGTATACATTCCAAATGCAACTGACACTGTACGTGAGAAATTTAACTGACACAATATAAGACAAATACATTTCCAGTTGAAGTTGTACCGTTTTCTGCGTTGGTTCTTCTCATCAAATCTCGTACTCGTGCCCCGCTTGGGCAGCCAAATTGTAGCACACCAGTCCTCCTAGACCAGTGCACTAGCTCGACGATAACCCAGCCAAAAAGGCAAGATAGAAACTAGAACATTTCTCTTCATCTGTAGTCAAGTACTCAGGAATTTACTGGCAGTACTTTTGTAGGTTACGTCACATTGTAGACCAAATTTAGAACTTTAATAGAAACTGGCAAATTTAGAGAAGTTAGTCACTAAATAATATAATTCACTATGATTTGAGACTGCTGGTTTATTAGAATTTCAATTTACATCGGCACAAAATACACTGTTTGTCTTAACACGGTGGATCCGGTTTACAGAAAACTACAAGCAGAAACGCAGCGAGACCATATCAGACAGTTAGGACAGACAAATACAGAAAATTTAGCCCACGGTGAACACACACGCGGTGAAGAAAAATGAGTAGCCATCCTGGCTGTCAGCACCTAACGGCCTACACGTACGGGTGGAAACTAATTTGGTAGAGTTCAAGAGATGTCCGAAAAGAAAGGTTACAGATAATATGCCCCGGTGCTACCCGTACATGTTATATTTTCAACTCCCGAACTTCACTTAATAAAGTATTTTTGGGCCGCAGCCCCGCGTACGTTCGCTCAGGATTGCATCATGACTTATTCTAATATGGCGAAGGCAAAACATTCCAGAACGAAGGGCGAAGGTGCGTCTCATTGGCTGGTTATCGGTGGCGTGACCTTCGTCATTAGTTCCATTATCTAGAACCCTCTAGGGCACAATCAGAAACTAAGCATTAAAACAACAAACGGCACCAAAACTCCCGTGGAAAAAACCAGAACAGAAAAAGGAAAAGCAAAGCTACTGCCTCCTACCAAGGTCACCTGGCCATAACGACAAACCACCCTGTCTAGAACATACGAGAAACAAAGAACTGTGTCTTTATGCTTCCTTTCTGTAACCGGGACCACTGAAATAAACATTACAATTTTAAATATTATATTATAAAATTAAGATTAAATAAAATAATTCACCAATAATAAAAAACCCCTTGACCTGCAATGCTACATTACCCCCCCCAACTTCTTGGAAAAATCTGAAGGTTATTTTTCCAAGTAGTTCCTACCTGACCATGACCCTGAAAACAACATGTACCAGAAGATCTACAGATAAAAATTCCCTGTAGCAATATTACAATCTGTAACACTTTTCTTGTAGACAAAACCAAAGGTGTATCAAAGTATACTAACACAGAATACCCTACAGCATTATTATTTTCAATTATAAACATGAATAAATACTAATTACTAACAAGTTCATACATTAGAACTATTGAACATTAAGTTATACAAAATTCCAAAACTTTAAGCATAATGTCCTTATGTGTCTTTCTTTCCATAATCCCTACAAAAATAGCATCATGATACCATACAGATTATCATTTACTACAAATGTCCAACGATTGTAACACTAAATCATTTCTCATATTGTATGTAGCTCGAACTCAATTTAAAAACAAAGTTCAAAATGTTGTGTTCCAACAACATCAATCTGTTATTTCATCATGAATAAACTCCCCCTCATATCAGTCCATTTTCCACATATTAGTCCAAATGTTCAATGAAATAACCTTTAAAATGACAAAACACACTTCCAAATTATTGAAAAAATTGGTTTCCCAATTATTCATAGTTCTCTATGACATTATTACATTATAATCTTTACATTTACAAAACATGCAAGCAGTAAACATACATTTTACAATGAACAACTGTACTATGTCACATATTATTCATCACTCAGCATTATTATCAATCACCAGATAAAATCTCAATATTGCTATAGACACCAATTACTTACATATAGGTCTACAGTATTACGTCCTTCTCTGCAATCAGCTCATCAAATTTCTTTACATTATTTACAAGATGTTACCAAAATTCGTTTGACCTACAATGTTTGTACCATGTCTTGCCACTGAAACCTAGCTCTTATGGCTACATTATGAATTATTGTACTTATTCTAAATTCAAACAGAATTACACGTGAAGCATATTTAATACTATACCACATCAATTACATCACCACACTGGCATCCAAAGGAACTAAATCAACAGATATTTCATTACACTTTTTTCCAGGGTTTTAAAAGAGTAACCTTCCAATTCCCTCCTTAACACAATTGCAACATAAACAACACCACAACTTTTTTATTGCAAAAGATTAATGGTTAATACTGTATTTTCAATAAAAATGCTCTGATTGTCCTTTAATATTTTATATTGGGTACACTTTCCCATTGTCAAAACCAAAATGAAAGTGATAACTATTTAGCAGATACCGGTAATATATGTGACTGTACTAGTACGTGACTCGGCTGGTAGGTTCTCGCAGAACACCCATAACCGACCGCTATGCCAAACAATTACTATAAGTGTTCCTGTCCGCAACACTGATCACTAATGAAACATTAATATAAAAGGATAAAAACTGCAATATTACAAGACTACAAAAACCAATATTTCAATTATCTCAAACCATTAACGTTTATTACTGTACTTTAAATAAACTTCATTTAACATCCTCAATCAAAAGTTAAACAACAAAAATATAGTCTAGGTTGTGCCTCCTCCTACATACATATTACCTTATATCCAAAATAGCCACCCTAAGGTGCTGAAAAATGGTGCTATGTGTGTCCATTGGTCAGCGACGGGACACTTGCTCTTCCTAGCTCATAGAACAAGTATTACTTACTTGCCAACACATGGCTACAAAAAACAGATTCAACCCAAACCAGCTACTTTCCAATAATTCAGTCATATTAACTTTGTTAAACAATATCAAATTCTCATCAACTCTCCCAGTGACAACTCACAAACTTAGTGCTCAGTGCTCAAAGAGTATTTATATCTGTAAATTCAAGCAAACAAGAATACTCTGGTGTGGTCCTGCCTGGCAACCATCATTCATGAGTGTAAACAAACATCATTAGCAAAACATATTTATCAACACATCAATAAAATTAAGACAGAAAGTTACTTGAAATATTAAAATTACCATGTGTAAGTGTTGTAAAGAAAACAAAATGTAGCACGAAAGGCAGTACAAATATCGTGCAATTGTGACATGTGTGCACTAACGATTCCCACAGCCAGTCACAATTAGCTTTATCCGTGAAACATGACAATACCATTATACATGAAAACTTCAAAAGTACTATAAATCCACTAGCACCATCTTAACATAAAACCATTCAGCTATACGAGTGTAAAATTAACTTTTACCAAAATTTGTCTGGCCATGGCCAATTCCAAAAAAAGTTATTTTAACATACAATAATATTGTTATAATCCCCAATACACAGTAGTATTCCTTACTTATTATTTTAACTTCGCGTAAACCTTACTGTCATACCTTTAACATTTTCATTACAAATTATCATCTGTTGCACCAAATAGAAAAAACATATTTTTCCAAATAAATATGTTCCCCTGAACATATGACACTCAAGTCTATGAAAATAATAAATCTTAAAATTTACTTGTTTATCTTAATGTGCACATTGTAGCCCTTTTTATAATATAGCATCCTAGGCTTGCATTCTCTTTGTGTCCATCGATTACAGAATCAAATATGTACTAACAATTTCTTCCTAGTTTTATAGCCTTTTGGCACAACCCTAACCACCTTCTTAACACAACTCACTTTCCACCTCTTCCTGCACACCTTAGTACCTTTCTGATGAACTCAGCCAAACTCGTATTTCCTCTTTCTACATTTTCCTTTTCTTTAAATGACCCTTGGTCCTATTTCCCTTTTTGCACAGTTGCCCTTAAAAGTAAATCATTGACTGGGTCTCGAGACAAGACTGTTTTCACTTTTCTGGTTACATTTTCCCTCAACTGTACCTCAGTATATTTCTGACCCCTCCTATTCCTTAAATCATAGTAACATGAAACATTATCATTATTCAAACACTCCAAAACCTGTATCATTTTCTTGCTCCCTCCTGCTTACATAATTCCTACATGTATGTCCTTTGTTTTTGACCTGATTGGTTTATATCTTATTTACCTGTGTTTGCAACATCTGTAGTTCCTGTTCTACAGCATTTACCCTGTTTTCATGTGTTTCAATTTGTTTTGTCCTAACCTCACAATCTTTAATTACATTTTCATTTGCCTGTACTTTGCTTGCTACCTTCTGTACTTCACTCTTTGCTTTAAATCCTCGCAGATAATATTACACCTTTCTCTCATCTCATCTCTTCTCTAATCTCAGCAAATTTTTTATCCTGTTCTGCTTGTCTTTTCTCCTGTTCTATCCAAAAATTTGAAAATTGATCCTTAATTAATTCAAGTATTAGTGTAAGTAAAGTTTTGTTTCCCTCACTTAACCTATTAACTTGATCCCCTGATTCTGCATTCTCTGCAGAAAAACCCCTAAAATTTGTTTCCCCATCAGACATCTTGACTACAGAATTTTCAAATATCAGGTTAACAAATACCATAACATAAAAATACAAATTTCACCCTATGCCACAATTAAATCTAAAGTAACATAAAATTTCCAACAACATATCAAAACTATTAACACAATTCGCACAAAAAATTAAATTTCACCACTTTTAGCTTTGCACCATTACATGTCAAATATAATTCTATTGTTACCATCACGAAATACACAAAGGTTTTTAATTTTGTTTTCCAACGAACTTCATTTTCACTGTGAATTTAATCAGTTACTTTTTAATATCTTCGAAATATTAAAAGTTGAACACAACCTTGACAAATGATTATTTAAACTTTCGGTTTCCCGGTGTGTGGCTCCCTCAATGTTTTCAGCATCAGATCCTCTTCTCACAGGCCATTGTTTTCCCTGTACCGATAGCTGTCTTCCACATGCTGACCATACTCCCTCAGGAAGTGGAAAACCTTTGTTGTACAGATATCGGCGACACGTTGGGCTGCCAAGTTGTAACGTTTCCCGCGTTGGTTCTTCCCGTCAAATCTCGTATTCGTGCCCCGTTTGGGCAGCCAAATTGTAGCACACCAGTCCTCCTAGACCAGTGCACTAGCTCGACGATAACCCAGCCAAAAAGGCAGGGATAGAAACTGGAACATTTCTCTTCATCTGTAGTCAAGTACTCAGGAATTTACTGGCAGTACCATTGTAGGTTACATCACATTGTAGACCAAATTTAGAACTTTCATAGAAACTGGCAAATTTAGAGAAGTTAGTCACAAAATAATGTACTTCATTATGATCCGAGACTGCTGGTTTATTAGATTTTCAATTTACATCGGCACAAAATACACTGTTTGTCTTAACACAATGGATCCGGTTCACAGAAAACTACAAACAGAAACGCAGCGAGACTATATCAGACAATTAGGCGAGAAAAAGTCAGAAAATTTAGCCCACGGTGAACACACACGCGGTGAAGAAAAATGGGTAACCACCCTGGCTCTCTGCACCTAACGGCCTACACGTGCGGGCGGAAACGAATTTGGTAGAGTTTAAAAAGATGTCCGAAAAGAAAGGTTACAGATGAGAGGCCCCAGTGCTACCCGTACATGTTATATTTTCGACTCCCAAACTTCACTTCATAAAATTCTTTTGGGCCGCAGCCCCGCGCAAGTCCGCTCTAGATCGCGTCACGACTTATTCTAATATGGCGGAGGCAAAACATTCCAGAACGAATGGCAAAGGTGCGCCACGCGTCGTGCTCTCGTTGGCTGGTTCTCGGTGGCGTGACCTTCATCATTCATTCCATTATCTAGAACCTTCTAGGGCACAATCAGAAACTACGCATTAAAACAACAAACGGCACCAAAACTAAAATAAACATTACAATTTTAAATTTTATATTATAAAATTAAGATTATATAAAATAATTCACCAATAATAAAAAACAACTTGTCCTGCAATGCTACAAAGTCTTCCATTTGCTGGTTTCATGAACATGAAGTCAACTATTACAGTACAGATACATTCTTCATAGTCTGATAATATATACAACATGTTGTACATGCTCCGTAGGTAGAATATTGTAATGTGCCAGTGCTCGCATAGGCACGAGCTGTACCACCCCCCTTCCTATAGCCTCGGCTGCTAGGTGCCGGACTGCGCCCCCCCCCAATCCCCCGGCTGTTAGGTGCCGGACTGCGCCCCCCCCCCATCCCCCGGCTGATTGCTCCTAGTACCGTGGACTGCTCGGGCAGGGGACTGACCTCACTGGTCTGGACCGACATCAACGGCCTTCTGGATGAGTGGACACCTGTCTATCACCTTTTATAGGCATTCAACTCGGGTGTGACTGAATGTTCAGCTTGCATCACCCAGACCTGTCGGCGAGCTAGGAAAATATTCTGGGCGTCATCGCAGGTGCCTATAAATACCTGCTCACTACGAGTCACGAGAGAGTCTTAGTGGCGATTAGCCAGTGAGTGTGTGCGATGGGTTAATGAGGCAGTACCAGCAAATTAAGAATAGGTTGCACTAGTGCGGACGATCGTGATTTTCCTTGAGTGGTGTGAGTAAGTGTGAGAGTAGACTGACAGTTTTTACTGTGTGTGGCTGTGTATTGCGAGACATTTTTATGTAGAGATTTATGCAATTGGAGGACTGAGCTAGAAAGACATTTAATTATCAAATACTAGAATGGTAAATTAGATTGTTAGTTTGATTATATGTATATAATATCTGTAAATGTTTATTTAAAGAGAGTGGATTGCTAGTGCTGTGGCATTATTGTTGAGTGTTTCATAGAGTGTTTGTGATAAATTTAGAACCTAATCTACTTTATTTATTTAACTATCTAAATCCTCCATCCCAAGCTAACCTGTCTGCATCCAGGATAGCAAAGTTGTTACACTGGTGTTAGAAGTGGGATGAGGCATTTTATTTTTAATATCAGTGTGAAAAATTTAGAACTTTTTTATTGATTAGGCAAGTTAGATAATTTAACATTACTTATTAACGTCATTTAGGTTTATAGACATTAATTTTATGAATGATAACAAGAAAAATGGCTGCTGATATGGAAGTACTGCATGCATTAATAAAATGACTAAGTGCTCAGGTCGGTAGTGTAAATAGCCAGATTAGCAGTGTTAAAAGTGATATTAGCAGTGTAAATAGTCAAATTAGTAATGTAAGTGAATTATTGGACAGGAAAATGAACAGCGTAAACGGGAATTTAGACAGTATAATTAGCAGTATCAGTGATATGGTAAATCAAAAAATTGATAGTGTAAATGAAAAAGTGGACAGTGTAAGTTAAAGGATGGTCAGTGTGTAGGATAAAATGGAAGAGGAAATGAGTGTACTAAGAGAGAATGGCTAGAATTTGTCCAGAGTCATGAAGTTGGACGCGACGCGTTGAATCCAGGACTGTCAACCAGCGCAGCAACAGAGGGTAGCGACGATAAGCAGGCTGTTACTGCCAGTACATCGCTGCTTGAGTGTATCAAGCAACACATTAGTGCTGGTTCCAGTTCCCAGGTGCTGGGAGGAGGGAGTCGTCATTAAGCCCACCTCCTTGCAGGATTATCAACACCAATTCAAAATCTCACTACCCTAAATGGCTGGACAGATGAACCGGGAGCCTAATATCTGGCAGCAGTGCTGAGGGGCCCTGCCTTGAGCATACTGCAGTCGCTGCCCAAGCGACACCGCGTTGAGTATGCCACACTGGTATCGGCCCTGGAGCTGCGCTTTGGCGACAGGTACCTGTGACATGCCCATTACGCCCAGCTGCGGAGCCGCACGCAGCGACCAGGGGAGTCTTTACAAGAGCTGTGGCAGGACATAGTGCGACTGGCCCACCTGTCCCTGGAGGGGTGTCCCAAGGAGGCTCGTGACATCATGGTGGTCGGCTTTTTCGTTGTCACCGTAGCCGATGCAGAGATGTGGTAGATGGTGTGCCTGGCCTCACCACATAACATGCAAGATGCCCTGGCCTAAACACTTGAGGTGGAGTCGGTAAGGCAGGTGCCTGTGACGAGGCGTCTTGTGCGAGTGGTGACCCTGGGGGAGGTGGGCGACAACGACAGCTTTAAGAAGACATTGAGGTCCATAGAGAACACAATGAAGGACACAGCTCGAGTTCATACGACAGAGCCACATAGCCGACTGACCAGACAGCCCAAATGTTGGTCCTGTGGACAGCCCGGGCACCTGAGAGTCAACTGCCCTCAACATTACCAGCAGCAGCAACATAATCAATAACGGGAGAACAGACACAGAGACTCAGGTGAGAGCACATCTTCAGGAAACTTGTGAACACTGATCTTTAGGGGCAAAGGTCGGTGGTGGCTGGAGGGAAGACCCAAGTTTTCCTACAAGTATGCTCTGTAAAGGAGGACTCAAATGCCGAGCTGGGGGAGGGGAGCCTGAATGATGTTCCTTGTCGGATGGTCATAGACACAGGGGCAACAATAACAGTAGTGAGGCCAGACATCATAGGGCTTTCCCCCCCAGTGATTGCCAGACCACAGGAGTGATGAGTGTTATCTGACACTGTAACTGGCGAGACCACACCAGTAAGGGGCAAGAGGAGAGTGCTTTTGAAACTTGGTGATGTCAATATAGAGCATGCTGTATACATAGCTGAAATAGAGGATCAATGTCTCTTGGGACTAGATGTGCTGCGTAGGCTGGGTTGCTGCATAGATACTCGACTTAAGGTACTGCGACTAGGCAATACCAAGTTAGTGGTATCATCTCATGAAGATTTGTCCTCACCAGAAAGTTTGCCAGTAATCTGTTGTCAATCCACATTACTACCTGCGTCTTGTGAAGTGGTTGTCTCAGGTCAATGCAGAGGGAAATCTGTCAGGCAAGTAGGGCTGATTGAGCCGATGATTAAAGATAGAAGCTTGCCAGATGGTATTGTGATGACCGTAAGTGTTGTATGGAGTCACATGGTAAGCTTTTTATTACTGTTTGAAAACTTATCAGAATTTCCCAGACGGACGGATGAAATATGTTTGTATGCATGCAAGAGTTGTGCGCGGCGTGGAGTGTCCTAGTGGCGGGCGCGTGAGTTAAAGGTAGGCAGTGCTCGTGACCATTGTAGGCAGTGAGTTGCTCGACCGGAACCAGTGTGGACGCACAAACTATGTAGCGCGAAGTCATGTGAGTACGGGCAGCAGACGTAGCAGTCAGCGAGAACATAACTGCGGGCTCCGCTGTTTCCGTGTACTTTCGCGGAGTTTGTAATGAAGGAAGACATTGCAAAATTGCGTTGGCAAGCTGTTGCCGATATGTATTGTGGAGGTGCTCAGGCAAGTAAGCAGAAATTGCGCGTGGCATCAAAATGGTAGGTTGTGTATTGCCGAAAGCAGTTTAGGAAGTACCGCGCTTCCTAAATATTGTATTGACGTGCGTTACTGTGTGTTTGCAGTGAATATTAATTGTGATAAGGGGTACCCATTTACAGATATTTGGCGATGCAGGTTTGTCGCCTTCTTTGCATTCACAAAATTTGCCCATTTTAAAGTCTGCGACTATACTAATTTGGCTACACAACTGCAACTTTGGAAGATGTCACCTGCGGCGGAATAGCAGCTTTTGCTATGACGGATGTATGCTGAAAGTTGCATTGTGATAATGCTGGAGCATTATACCAGAAATGTACTAGGTCTGTATTGATTATCAGAGCCATAGAAGGAATCCTACAGGTATGTGTGGACATGTTTGTTTTTTTGCTGGCGTAATTTATCGGTCCTCGACAAGTGTGGCACTGAATTAAAGGCAAAATACGAGCCCATAAATAATTAACTGATATTTTTACTGGTGTTTAATATTTGCTTGTGCAGAAGCACCTTATTTCTTGATTATTGATAAATTGATATGTTCTTGTCGGAGTACGTTTTTTTTTTTTGTGAAGCAAGATATACTATGCAAGGTACGTTGACCGAAAGAATTAAAGGCAGAGTAGCTGCATACAAATAATTAACTGATACTCTTCTGCTGTTTAGTATTATTTGTGACAAGTGTTTGTAAAGCAAGATAAAGACTAAGCAGGGTGCTTTAACAGAAAGATTGACTGAGCAAGTTACTTTAATGGAAGGAATATTTAAAGATTTGTGAGCAACTATTATGTGTTTAAAGAATTTCAATTGTGCAGCTATGTTTTTTTATTTGCAGATATTATTGGGAACGTTATAACAATACTTAAAATCATTCATTATGCCAGATGTGTATTCTATATGAAAATGTAGATTGTATTTTTTTTGTAATACAATATGTAATTTTGTATTGTTTGCAGAGTTGGCATTTAACTTTTCCTGTTTACCTAGTTTGTTTTGAATTTCACTCAGCGCTAGTACGTAATTATTATATTATATTACTAAATTTCGATACTTTGGTTTTGTCCCCGTTTACATTTATTACGCTCTCTTTGGTTGGTGGTTTGATAGGAGAGTTATACCATCACATCCCATCATATATGCTAACCTCACTAATGGCGATGGTAACTAACAAGAACACAGTAACAAGAACATGGGTTGTGACTCCCTATTATTCGCAAGAACGCTTAGGCAAGGCTTTAACCTCAATCCAAACAAAGGTAGAACTCATCATAGCCTCAACGTAGCAGAATAGTAATATCAGTTAATAATCAGCAAACGCTGCAAGCAAATTCTTATTTATATTGTTATCATAAAAGAGGTGATCTATAGATTAGCTTCAAAGAAAACATAGTTAATTCGGGTTTCAATCGCAACAGCGATTTATTTAAAACAGAAATCATCTTAACAAAACATCAACATAACCTTAAACAAAATCATTAAATAAATTGCCAACATAAATCAAAACATTAGAAATTACAATACCAAAAGGATAATTACACTAAACATTAAATTCACAAAATACTGTTAACAGGCATGCAAATGGAATCAATTTAAGTGAACGGAATATTAAGAAGCCCTAGTCGAGTATCCTGAGAAGGATGTAGCAAAGACAATAACATAAACAAAACGTTGGCTAGCCCTATCCTTATAGGGAACTAACTCACACAACATATGCTGAGTCCCATTCCTCAGCAGCCAGCCCTAACATAAACTCGTGGGGACACACGCCCCTAAATACAATTACATAAAACTCGGGGGACACTTGCCCCTACACATAATCACAAACTCCAGCATAACCTACCTCAGTAGTATGCACACATTAACCCTCCCTAGCACAGTCTCATAAGCGGGCACATAAAGTGCATAAGAAATATCAAATCTCATTATTTATCTGTCATTATTTACATTCTCTATCTGTGAAAGTCTAACCTTCAAATTATATGTTTACAGAAATTAATTAATAAGCAAACAAAACTAAACTTTAGAATTTACATGTCTGCCTCTCTCTCTCTGGATATTACAAAAGTTACTGAAATTTAAACATTGAAAAGCTCGATCGCGGAAGTTACCTGAAGTTACTGATGAAAAGAGAAAAACAACAAACAGCAAAACACTAACAAAACACTAGGACTTAGGCCATTTTGCTACAGGACTTCAACTCAAGAAAAATAACAATTAACTAAACAGTCGCCGAAAATTAATCAATTACAAGTCCTGCAGCATAACAACCCATTCCACTTTTACGATGACGATAGACACTAGTAACACTTACATTTTACTGGAAGCTGACTGAACGCACATAAATTTATTTTTTCCTAATCTACCGTAATCTACTGTGTTATGATGGAGGCCCAGGGAAGGATCAGGACCAGGGGGTGGGCACTCTGTAGGCAGCTCATCAGCAAATTTTTCCTACAGATTACTACAAATATAACTTAACAGAATAAATTTTTACTTGTAATTAATATTGCTGATAGCATTTATGTTTGTTTTTTAATATTAAGTTACTTTTTAATGAGCTGTTTTATAATTTTACAAACAGAAATATCGTAATTGTTATTTATATATTGTAAATCAACGTGTCTGTCTGGCAGTATCTAGAGCGGCATTACTGAAACTCTTGCTGAGTGTAAAATGGTGGACGTTGTTGCTTGCTGTGGAGGAGTGATTTTATTTCTTGTTGCAAATAGTGTACTTGTTAGGATGTATTTTGTGTCAAGTCGCGTATTAATTTTAACAGAAATAATGCTTGTTTAGTTTGATGATAGTGCGATGTTATTTGTCAAAGTTTTAAAATATGATGTGAAGCACATGGTCAACGAATTTCGTTGCCATACCACGTGTTATTCGTATCAGAAAAACTGGTTTGTAAATGCCAATTTCGCTGGATTTTGTGTACTATGTCTGTAGTTTTTATTTAGTTAATTTAATACGTTGCATTCTATTGAAGAGCAAAGTCTTTATTTGTAGATTTGCTAATTTTTCACAGTTAAGTGCAGATAAAAAAAATCACAACTCCCAGCAAAGCCCCGAAATAAAATTAAGTTCCTGTATAACTTTCACTTAAAATTGTACCTTAAAAAACTTAACAAATATTAGAGATCAATTTACAGAATAAAGTTAAAAATATTAAAATTCACAATTTTTCTTACACGAGAGAAGGGAAAAAAATTACACAGGTTGGCCATTTTGTGGTTGCCAACAAGAAACTTCCAGAATTTAACTTATAATAATATTGAAGTCTTATTTACGTGTACTATTTGCAAGTACATGTTCCTTGAAATTAAATGTGACTTTGAACATAAGTTTTGATAATTAAATTTTTACTATACAGCAAATTAATTTTTAAGCCGTGCCGAGTTCGTTTTTGTTTGTCAAGTTGACGCTTTTATTAAGCTATCAGAGCTTCAAAAACACGTCCGACATAAAGCATTGAGTGTCCACTCTGTACTAGTATTTTATTTACTCTATGATCGGGACTAAGAGCGTCTCAGGACTGAGCCCCATACGCCTACAAGGGGGAAGTTTCATGCAGAGGAGGCATGCATCGCGGCAGAGAGGGATTGGGCAGGCATGGCCGCAATTGGGGCCATGGCTACCTCCCTAATGCCCTATACACAGTTGAAAATGTTAGCATTTGAGTTTAACATTTGACTTTACTATAGCTTTTAATACATGGCTTCTTATGGTGGCGTACACAATGGCGTCGCCAAAGCTAAAGTCAAGCAGCTTTGACTTTACGTTTCCAAAAAACTGAAACCTGAAGTCAAAGTCAAGATGGCAGTTCGCAAATAACCAACTGATTGTGTGTGCTAGAAGGAAAAATGTTTATTTCTGAGTGCAGTTTTGTTCTCCAGTATTGGGATTTCGTGAAAAAATATAAGGTGTTTCTTAAACGTACTCCAAAAAATGTGGTAAGTAGTGTTTCGAAATATTCGTAAATGAACTTTAAGTTGCGTCAATAGATGTTGTATTTGTTCTGAAAAAATAATATAATAAATGACAAAATAGGGTTTATTATTTGAATATCTACCTGATTTACTTTTACGGTAAATATATAATAATTTATATCACAACACTTTTGTATCAAAAAACAGATTTCCAAATTTCCAATCTTTTTCAATTGTCATTTATTTAACTTACATTTGTATTGTGTATTGACGAAACAGGTAAAGTAACTGAAACGTAAAGTCAAATGTTAAAGTATTCAATTGTGTATAGGGCTTAAGTGTACCTATAGCTAATCCATAGTCTAAGAAGAGAGAGGGAAAAACTGGCATAGTACCGTAAAAACCCTCGTGACAGAATAGGAGTGTAACCACTCAGCAGTTACGTATATTAAAAATAAAAATGGCACTGGAAAAGAAGGAAGGTCCAGGTTGTTATTAGAGTTGTGATGAAGTAAGAGTGTGGCAGGGGGGGGGGGAACTGTATTTAATTTCTTTATTTATTTTCCTTTTCTTTCATTTGATGAAGGACGCTGGTTTTAACCAATGCACTGTGTGTTAGTGCAGTGCCCTGGTGGAGGACGAGGTTATAAAGGTGCCTCGTCCTCACGTATCCCCAGTAGATACCTCAAACATACTTAAAAGTACGCATATTAGATCACTTAACTGAACGCACATACAAGAATCCCTTGGTTTATATATCAAAAGCGAGCATTAATATTGATCTAGAAATAATCCACCCAATGTGGCGGAGCAACTTAATCAAGTTAAACTACAATAAATTAATTACTACCATTAAACCTGAAATTACATAAGAAAAGGATAATACAGTTGTTATACAACTCGCTACGTACAATATTAATTACATATAAATGTATTTTCTTGAATTTGTAATTAAACATAAAATTATTAATTACAATATTTCTTGAGGTTTGGAAACTGTCACTGGAGCGCGCTAGTGTAGCACGAAGCTAGCTGCACTGTTTGCACCTGTGTCACTGCTTAGTTCATGATATATTCATGGCGTCATAAAATATTCTAAACTATAATGAATGCAATATAATGTACATAAGAGTTTCTGGTTATGTGGAAGTGTTCGAAATATAGCTGCGGAGTATTAAACATATTAATGGCTAATATCTAGCAATGTCTGAACTGTCTCGGGTGTCATCAAATTACGTCTTTTACTGATAGAGTCGGTACAATGCCATCGTCAATTTGCACAATACTGTAGTTGATAATCTGCAGAAGCTTGTAAAGGATACATTTTGGTTGAATCTTCACATAATTCATGAAAGGAAGTGCGGGCACCAGCACAGAGTGTAACCGTATCTTAACAGCCAGAACATTACTCTATCCTGTATCTGACAGTTTGCCAGTCAGAGTGATAAACTTGTCCGACCGAGCAGTAAAGCTTGGGGAGGGGGTCATAATAGGAGTTTGTAAGCAGGTTTCACAAATCCTGTCCAATACTCCCAAAGGCCCAAGGCCAGCTAACAACGAGGGTGTATTGTCTTTGGCATTAGAGGAGCTCTTGAAGTGAACAAAAGAAAACCTAAACTGGCAACAGGAGAAGTCTGTAGCTGAATTGTTGCAAAAGAATCAAAATGCCTTCTCATGTGGGCCAAATGACCTAGGTAGGACCAGTGTTACAGTCCATTGCATTGACACAGGCAGGGCCCGCCCAACAAAGCAGCCCCCTTGACAACTGCCTCTAGCTTCTCATGATGCAGTAGATAGTATCTTAAAAGAGATGAGGGACTTAGATGTTATAGAACCTTCAGTCAGCCCATGGTCCTCTCCAATTGTGTTAGTAAAGAAGAATAATGGGTCTCTGAGATTTTGTGTATTGCCACCAGCTAAATTATGTGACCAAAAATGATTCTTACCCTCTGCCTCGGATAGATGACACCCTATGCAGCCTAGCAGGAGCCAGCTGGTTCTCGACCTTGGACCTGAAGAGCGTTAATTGGCAGTGTGCGGTGACCAAAGAGGATCGTGAAAAGACTGCCTTTTGTATCGAAGGAAAGGGAACCTGGCAGTTAAAAGTTATGCCATTTGGGCTATGCAATGCTCCTGCAACGTTTGAATGTTTAACGGAAAAAATCCTCCCACTAGACTCCTGTCAGGTTTACCTGGACGACATTGTCGTCACCGGCAAAACATTCTAAGAACATCTCATGCGACTTGATGCTGTGTTCCAGAAAATTTCTGTGGCCAACCCAAAAATTGGTCTCTAAGAAATGTAATCTGTTTCAGCAGAAGGATAAATTTATGGGCCATGTATTATCTTCCTATGGGATAGAGACCAACCCAGAGAAGACGAAATCCATCAAGGTTGGCCTCGACCAGCCGACAAAACTGAAGTTAGAAGTTTCTTAGGCCTGTGTGCAAATTACTGCCGCTTTGTGCATATGTTAGCAACAACTGCTAAGCCTCTGCATGAATTAATAGAGGCAAGAAGAAAATTTCATTCGACCCCTGAATGTGAGGCTGCCTTCGCAAGGTGAAAGGGAATATTAACGTCACCTCCAGTCCTGGGTTTTCATAACAGTAAGGGCGAGTTCATTCTCAATGCTGATGCTAGTGATGTCGGTATTGGTGCTGTATCGTCGCAAGTTCAGGAAGGGAAGGAGAGGCGGCCACTTGAGTATTTCAGCAACGGTACGCAGGACCCATATCTGGGAAGATACTTCTGGTAGCCAGACAGAGTCATGGGGCGATGAGGAAATTCCAATTGAATGACTCCAATCTATGCTCTTTAGTGGAGTGGAAAGAAAAAGACAGATGACCAAGCTGGGAGGAGATATCTAGCCTAGGGGCCTCAGTCAAGCCCTATTGGGCACAGTGGGATTCTCTCATACTTAGAGATGGTGTGTTGTATAGGAAGTGGGAGAGCAATGCTGGTAAACAGACACGGGTTCAACTTGTTTTTGCCAGATTGTAGGGTTCCAGATGTGCTGAAAGAACTGCCTAACAATGTAATAGGTGGACATTTTGACATCAATAAAACACTTGACAAAGTCCGCCCTCGATTCTACTAGCTCCCTTGTCGAGAGGATGTGGAGAAATGGTGCCGCATGTGTGACACTTGTGCAGTAAGAAAAGATCCAAGAACTAAGAGAAAAGGTCACTTCCAGAAATACAGTGTCAGTGCTCCCTTTGAAAAGATGGGTGTAGAAATTCTGGGCACCTTACCAACCACCGGGAGGGAAAAAGATACCTCCTTGTAGCACAATACTACTTTACTAAGTGGCCAGAGGTAATAACGATCCTAAACGAAGAAGCTTGCATGGTGGCCAATGCACTTGTGGATCGTGTCTTCTTGAGGTTTGGGGTACCACTTTAGGTACATTCAGATCAAGGACGAAATTTCGAGGTTACCCTATTCCAAGAGGTGACCAGGATTCTGGGTATGAGGAAAACACGAACCACATCACTGCATTCTCAGTCAAATGAGATGGTTGAAAGACTTAACCACTCTCTGGAACAGTATCAATATTCGTGTCGGAAAGTCAAAAGAACTGGGATACCAAGGTGCCATTATTTTTGCTAGCCTATTGTTCGGCAGTTCACGAGTCTACAAGGGTAACACCTTCGAAAATGTTATTAGGCGAGAACTCCGCCTCCCTAGTGACCTACTGTTTGCACGACCGTCTGAAGAAGAGGTAGCCACCCCAGACTATGCCAGTGATTTATGTAGGAAGTTAGTGGACGTACATGACTTCGCTCAGTAGCATCTCAGGATTAATACAGACCGAATGAAGACCAGGTATGATCGAAGAGCATCTACTGAGCAATTTGAAGGAGGACAGCTGTATTGGTTGTACAACCCGCTAAGACAGAAGGGATACTGCCCCAATCTTCAGAAAAATTGGGAAGGCCCTTATAAGATTACAAAAAGAATGAATGATGTAGTATTCAGGATATGGCACAGTGGCTGTCGGGCTGAACCCAAGGTTATCCACATTGATCGACTGGCACTTTGTGAAGGGCCAAAAGATAAGGAGTCTGTTTGGGATGAACAGACGTAAGGAGGGGGCAGTGTAATGTGCCAGTGCTCACACAGGCACGAGCCGCACCACCCTCCTTTCTTTGCTGCTCGCTACCTGCAGCCCCAGCTGCTAGGTGATGGACTGCGGCCCCCCTCCCGCAGCTGCCCACTCCTCGCCCCGCGTACTGCTTGGGCGGGACTAACGTCACTGGTCCGGACAGACATCAGCGGTCTTCTGGATGAGTGGGCACCTGTCCACCACCTTTGACAGGCATTCAACTCAGTCACGACTGAATGTTACCGCAGGATCGGGAATGTTAAACTTACGTCACCCACCCCTGTCGGCGAGCTAGGAACATCGTAGCTAGGGACATTGTAGCTCTCTGCGAAACAAAGGGCCAAGTGCTGGGAAGTGAGTAAATGGGGCACAGAAGCCGGACGTTTCTGTTGCCCCGGTACCGAACAATACCAACCTGACACCACAACTAGTTTTCTCAATAGCCTAACCAGTTCACAGTG
The DNA here is from genome assembly GCA_003012365.1 of Medauroidea extradentata. Lineage (NCBI taxonomy): Eukaryota > Metazoa > Arthropoda > Insecta > Phasmatodea > Phasmatidae > Medauroidea > Medauroidea extradentata. The sequence goes on along the minus strand of PNEQ01001483.1, from coordinate 91,013 downwards.
CCAGTGCATTAAAATTCCAGTACATGTCAACAATATTCCCTGCCTAGCTTTGATTGGTACTGCTGCATCTCACAATTTTTGTCACCCACGTTTCATTAAAAACAGCGTTATTAGGCCATGCAACCAAACCATCCAACTTGCAGTAACCAATCAGAAGTGCCAACCCTCCAGTGTAGCAGACATTATAGTTACAGTATGCCAGTTCGAAACAATGCCTTCAGCGATCGTGTCAAGTGAGTTGCGCGAAGCATTGATACTTGGCTTACCATGGCTCACTGAACAAAACACTATTGTGGAGCCCGCAGCCCGATGAATTCACTTGGGTCTAACCGAGCTGCGTACCGCTTACATGCTGCATACATCTGCACCAATTTCTGCCCCATCAGTCCAGCTGGCAGACGTGTACAACGATGTGCCGCCACAGTTCAGGGATGCTTTCCAACGCCTGTTAGACAAGCGAAGTGACGTATTTACCACAAGTGACAGTCTTCGTCGCACCACTGTTGCTGAACATACCATTGAGTTAGAGCATGATCGACCTGTTTACGAGCCACCCCGCAGTTATTTACCACACCAAGCATGTATCATCAAACAACAGGTACGAGAGATGCTACACGACAGCATCATCGAACCATCCAACATCAAATATAATTCTGCTATAACTTCTGCCCCAAAGAAGGACGGGACTTGGCGTTTCTGCGTTGATTTTCATTCCCTGAATTCCTACACTAAATCAGCTGCACTACCATACATCAATGTCAGAGATGCCCTGGCTACTTTGGGCAATGTAAAAATTGTGTCCACGTTCGGAGCGGGTACTGGCAAGTCCCCGTGAGACCTGCCCACCACCACAAGACGGTATTCACCACTCCCAATGGAGGCCGCTACCAGTTCTGTGCCATGCTATTTGGACTGAAGTGTACTCCAGCCACGTTCCAGAATATGATGGTGTACGCTCTAGACGGCCTCATTGGTGAATTCACCCTGGCCTATCTTGACGTGGTGGTCTGGTCGGAGTCCTGGGAGGAACATCTGCACCACCTGTCTCTGGTGCTCGAGCGCCTAGCCGTGAACAAACTCACAGCTTCAGTACCTAAGTGCCATCTGGGCAAAACTTCTGTCAACTTCCTGGGTCATTTGATCCTGTCAACTTCCTGGGTCATGTGATCGACGCCGAAGGTAACCGCCCTAGCCCCGAGCACCTCCGCCTTATCCAGGACTATCCTACGCCCATGGTGCTGTACCAGTTGGATGACAATGACTGGCGGCGAGTGATTGACTATGCTAGCGCCTGGTTTAGATCGACAGAGCGGCGTTACGATGTGAACGAGAGGGAGTGCCTAACGGTCATCTGGGCTGTGAAACGATACCTTCCATACCTGGAATACAGGCACTTCATTTTGCGCACGGACAACCGGTGCCTGACCTGGCTCAACACCATGCGGGAGGCCCGCAGCAAGCTTGCCAGGTGGTCCCTGCTACTCCAGGCCTATGGTTTCACTGTCGAGCATGTTCCAGGAAAGGCCAACTAACTTCCAGACGCTCTGTCAAGATCGCCTTGTCCAGATGTCATCGCCGTGGATGAGGTCGAATGCGAGGACATTTTGCCTCCTACACACTCAACCGGCGAGAATACGGTCAGCCTCAACCAGATTGAGGTTAGCAGTGACCAACTTTTACACCATTTCTATGACCGAGTGGCCTGTCCACAGGCGCAATGCCCAGAAGTACCGAGAGCGCTGCAGCGCGGGGGTGCTTGAGTGATTGAGAGTGGTGGACGGCCGCGTGGAGTCTTGCTCACCGAAAGCTCGTGACCAGTGAACTCTGTATGTTCCAGCCAGCGTATGTGCTGATGTCCTGCGCTACGCCCACGACGGAACCCTAGCAGGACACCCAGGTGCCCAACAGACTCTGAGGAATATCCGCGCTGTCTTCTACTGACCAGGAATAGCGACTTCAAGTCGTGCCGGACTGATGGTGTTCAACAACAGCTACGAGTGCCCACTGAGCAATTTGAGACTGTTGCACTGGACCTTATGGAGCCTTACCCCAGAGCCGCCAACGGCAAGAGGTTCGTACTGGTGGTGACAGACCTGTTCTCCCGCTGGACGGAGGCCTACGCCATTTCCAGCGCACGAGCACCTGCAATAATCAAAGTCCTCAACACCGAGTTCTTCCCCCGTTGGGGTTACCCGAAGCACCTGCTTACGAACAATGGGACCCAGTTTATGGGCCGGAAATGGCGTGACACATGTACTAAGTGGGGAGTGAGTCACTGGAAAACTGCTTTCTACCACCCGCGTGCAAATCCCGAGAGGCGCAACCAAGATCTCAAGACCCAGCTGCGTCTCTGGGTCGGAGAGAATCACCGGAGCTGGTCAGAACAACTGCCAGCTGCCCTCTTCATGCTGCACCGTCAAGTGAACGCAGCCACAGGGAAGTCACCTGCCGCCGTTCTCCTGAGACATAATCTTCTTGTACAGTTGGAGTTTCAGTGCCCCCCACCCAAGAAGTCCCGAGACACAGGCTGACATGACAGCGACGAGTGGCACACAGCTGAGAGGCATGAAGTGCGCGAACACCAGCGCCAGTACATTCGACAGTGGCTTCCGACCTTCGCGAGACCACCGAAAAACCTTCGACCAGGTCAGGAAGTGTATGTGCGAGCACATCCTCAGTCAGCAGCCAAGGCCAATTTCTGTGCTGGATTTGCGGCGAAATGGACTGGGCCTCACACCATAATATGCCGCATCGGCCACTCTACTTAGTTGGTCTGCATCAGCCAACGCCGACGTGTTGTTGTCCACAGGGATGACATTTGGCTGGCTGACGATGAGTATGACGTCGTCCTGACAGACGCACCAACGCTTCTGCCAGAAGATGATCCCGCATGTAAATCAGATGCGTCACCCACAACCGAGACTGAAGGGGAAGCCTTGAGGGGTCTGTTCAGCACATCAACACCGGGTGTCCTCAGGCCCTGGTCGCCTGAATCTGACCAACCAACCTGTGAGCCCCTCCCTCTCCAAAACCGATGCTACTCTCACTTCTACCACAGCCATCAACAGCTGCATCAGCTGAGCATGCCACGATGCCAGACTCAGCAGTCACCCATAGTGATGCCCATCACACGACACAAGGGCCTACTGTGGAGATGACACCCGCTGAGGAACCGACCCCAAGAGAGAGTGAGGCGCCACCTGATACACCGCTAGTGCCGTCGGGAAGAGCGTCCTCATCACCCTTCTTCGGTTTCCTGCTGGACACCTGGAGCCAGTCGCCGACTCAGGATGCCGAACGAGCCAGGTGGTCATTCACCCTGTCTCTTGTTCATCCTGGGCCTACTCAACAAGGGCATGACTGGCCCCTTCAGACTGTTAGTGGCAGAGGTAATGACCGCAGCAACGATGACAGGAGAGAGGTTTTGCTCCGCCACACCACCCGATGACATGCACCACGCCGTTCCTGCATAACCTGCAACGGCGTACCAAAGTACCAACGTCCAGGTCATGGTGGCACATCGGAGTCAACGGAGCACCACAGCTCGCAGGGGCAAGGGCGCTACTATTTTCGCCCCCGCCGTCACCAGTGATGTCTGCACTTGTGCTGCTGGCCTGCAAGATGACTGGCAGTGCGCAGACGGTCTCCATGAGGGGAGGTCATTTGACGCGTGTCCAAACACGCCCCCTTCTCTTAGCCCGTCTGCCGCACTGCCGAATACTCCCGAGAAAACCCCTCTCGCCACCCAGCGCCGGGAGAAGGGGGGTGGGAAGAATGTTTGACAAGGTTTTTGCATGTGTTGTGTTTTTTTAGTGTAATTGTAAATTTCAGTGTTTGCTTATTCTGTGTGTTTTTCACACGTCAGTAATTAACACAATTACAGCAGTGCCCTGGATGCACAGGAAATACATTTGTCTAGTAATTGTTTCAATGTTTTTCAAAATGCATATTAATATTTGTCGTTCATTTTCAATCGCCATTATTCAGTTGCATCAGCTATGCTATGTGTATTGCATCCTTCCACTTGAACATGATGCAACAGGAACAATATTTCAAGGTAAAACATTCCAAAAATTACCAGTAATGTTTTAATATGTTTTGCTATTTTTCCAGTGTCCGTTTTGTATTGTATCTTAGGTAATTTTGTTTTATTAAATGTGTTTGTATCGGAACTACTTTGCACAGTGCAAACTCCCCCCCCCCCCTTTTGCGGGGCTGGTTTGGCGACGTAGGACGCCATGTTTTAGTTAGTCAGAATTAGATGCGTGGAGGAGCTAGACATTTTTTTGTCTACCCAGGTCCTTCATCAGTTTTGCACCAGCTATCTTTAGTTTTCAATAGTTATAATTTAAATTACCGGATCCGTTTTTGCTGTTTTGAACCGTGGCTCCTCATCCCCTGCCGGCCGTCGTGTCCAGGGGCGTAAGTTCGCACATTAAGTATACCACCAGCCCCGTGCTGTTTTTCCGCATCACCTACTGGAGAGGTTTGTGCTCCAGGTCCACTTAACTGGCATTGGCCTTCTGCGAGTACCAGTCTTTTGTTCATGGTGAGTAAATGTCAAAAAACTATTCACGCCTTTCATTTGCAAGTAGTTTTTTTGGCTTACCCTGTCCCTAGTGATGCTTAACGTAAATTTGAGTGTGTAGTGGCATGGTGACTGGCCCTAACAAGTCCCCAAAAATCCGTCGTTTGAGGGTAAAACAATCCACTGGTACGTAGCCTGCCCCTTGGCCTGTCGACCCTGGGATCATCATGAAAGGGTGTTCCCTCAGCGGCTTCTGCTGTGTGCCCTTTCTCCATTATCCATCTTATCTCAGCTTTCCCTGCTAGCTGGTCCACTCCCGTAACTTTGTCACCCATATCCCATCTGACTCACCTACTGAGTCAATGTCATCATCATCTACATGTTCTTCCCCCTAGCGCCCGCGTCAATGCTAGGTAAACCGTTAAAAACTTAACTGAATTTACAATGTTTTACTTAGTGGGCTGAACTCACACTATATGGCAAACGTGAACGCTTATAATGTCCCCAAGGTTTATCGGATGTGCATAAGTCAGCACTGCTCTCCTGCAGTTTTGTCTGCCAGAACCCTTGGAATGCATCCAGGACACTAAAGTAACTAGCACCTGCCATCTGAGATGCAATCTAATGAAATGTAGGCAATGGATACTGTTCTCGTACGAGCACTTTATTGAGGTCCTGATGGAGCTAAGCAAATTCTGATTGTGTTATTATGTTTGTGGATCATTATGAGAGAGTTGACCCTATCTGCAGACATTTCCACTTTAGTGATAATTCTCTCGTTAACCAACTGTTCAAATTCCTTCTTTTAGGGTTCTGTTATGTATGTAAATATAGGTCGTAAATACAGTGTTATACATATTAGGTAAATACGTTGGGTCGGGATATGTTAGGTTAAGGATGGAAGGTTGGCACGAGTGTGCCAGTGCTAGTGTGAGACATGGTGGACTAGGAAGGCTTCGTGAGCAATGTAAGGTTTAAGCCATGCTTAAAGCAGTGTATTAATATCCGGTAAGGACATGGACTATGACACAGTATCGGGACATCGTGAACTCCAATCTGGACAGTCAGATCGGTGAGTGTTGCAAGTAAAACATAATAGGTTCCCTGAGAGCAGCAGCAACTTTACGTGGAGCATGGATCACTGGCTTATAATCTTCCCTGATAACCATTTTATATATATTTGACAGCTCCCCAGTACCTGTGAAACACTTGGGATATTTTGCAATTAAGTTAGAGAGCTTTGAATTTCTGGTATTAGTAGAAATTGTTAATACCTTTCTAATCAGATCCATCGTAACACATGCTGAGAGTCCTAGAATAAGTATACTATCTCGTTCTACCACATAAAAAAATAAAACCCTGACGCTCCCATTATATCTGCATTTTAGATAGTACTTACCCAAGAAAGGTATTTTCTCTCCTAAATAATTTACCAGCTGAACATTGGAACCTAACAAGTTTTTATCGCTTATACGAAGTCTTTCAAACAATTTCATTGGCATGAGATTTGCCTGAGCTCCAGATTTCATATTTAATAAATGAGAATTCATCACCTCAATTTTGGCTGTCTATTATGTAAGAGAAGTTTTGTGTGAAATTGAATCCATGCATATGTTCTCCGGTGTGTATCCTGATGAGACGGCTGAAGCATTTGATTAATTCAATTTCACTTCCTTCACGACCATGTCATTCTCCGAGGATGTAAATATGAAAGACAATTTCGTCACTTCCTAACCTTTTTCTTTGAATGACACACATTGGCAAAATGATTTTTACCATTGAATTTTCGTTACATTGTACCATGCAGAGGACATTTGTGATGCTCATGCTTCCTGCCACACAAATCACAATCCTGATGCCACTGACTCTTGGTGCCACTGGTAGAATCTTTGCTTCTCTGATGCCTGCTGCTGGAGTACCAATCCAAATTCTGGCGCCCCTGATCCTTTGTGCCACTGCCAGTGCCACTAGTTGAAGCAATGCTGCCGGAATGCCGAAATTTGGTGTGCGTGACCTCTTGAACAGCAGTCTCTTCCTCTTGAAAAAGTATGGAGGTGTTTTTCATCACTTCCACTGTTCTGCAGATATCCATGGCTTTCACTAAAATGAGGTTAAGTTACCTAAGTAAGCGCTGTCGTACAGCATTATCCTTAATAGCATACACTGTGAGGTTCTTAGTTAGGTCATCCTTCGTGGCTCCAAACTCACAAGAGTCTGATTTTTTCACAAGAGTCTGATTTTTTCCTCAATTCAACCACGTAAGAGTCAAAAGTTTGTCCATACTTCTGTGAACAGGTAAAAAAAAGTGTCAGTCGTAGGCAAGGTTACATCTTCATAAAAAAATATTTGTTGAACCTTTAATAGACTTTTTTTTTTTAAAGTCCAGTCTTCCTTCTATTTGCGGAAAGTGAAAATGTCATAAATATCTTCACGTTATTGGCCAGTCAAGTTAACCAATGTGGCTATTTGCTGCGACTCAGGCAAACTCTCCCCTCCGACGGCTTCGTGATAGTATTTATACTTCTTAAGCCATTGCAACCAATTACTGGCCACATTGCCATCCCTTGGCAGTTCTGCTATTGGTTTTACCAAAAAATCCATGTTTAGTGAAAGGTTATTACAGACTGCGCCATGTAATATTTATTGAAATATGCAAGTAGGAATACAACACAAGCAAACTTTATTCTTCGCCATCATGTGCACACCGCTCCACAGTGTTGCCATATCTTATTGGAAGCGATCAAACCTTACCTTTCATCAGGACCAAGCATTCAGATCGGATAAATCTTATGGGTTGAGTGGTTTTATTAACAAAACAAACTTTGATTCACTGTCACCATCCATCTTGTGTACACACCCACTGCCACTGTCATTCACTGTCTAGCAAATATACACCTGTTTGAACTGATTAATTGCACGAAACTCCTGTTGCACACCACATTCGTGCACACCGCAGTGTACTGTTTTTTCTTAAAGTAGATGTTTTACTGCTGTCACCATATTTAGTAACAGTGAGTTATGTAAACTACAGCAATGATTTCAGCTGACTCTCGCCATGTAGGTAGTGCCCAAGGCCACAACAGTATTTTTGAATTCTTATTATATAATTTTCACCAATTTAAAATTTTAATGAATGATAACAAAGCAATGGTCTGAACAAAAGGAAAATTACATATAAAGAGAAAATTTCCATGTACAGTATTTTGTGACTTGTAAAAGTAACTTAGCAGACCATTGTTGTGACTATTTTTAGTGCTTTCTAATGTTTTCTGTACCAATGTATTTCTTAAGTCTGCATTGTGGACTTCACTTTCATTATAGTTGTCAGTTATAACTTAATTACTACCAGACTCCAATTATAGTAGGTAGTATATTGTAGTAATAGTTTTGTATTGCATTAACTGTATTGAAAATTTTCCAGTGTCAATGAAAGTACTTGCTATGTAGGTAAAATTATATATAATTATTTGAATGTCTGTGTGTGCTAATACTATGACACATTCTTATTTAATCAAATTTTATTTTGTGCAGGAAATCTGTGTTGGGGATTCATGTGATGTATCATGCCTCATCAAACTGACAGATGCTGATGGCGATCTTACCCCAGAGACAGTCACAGTATTAGATAACGTGAGTGGTTTCTATGTTTTTATTTGAGTGTTTGAACCTGCTTATTATTTTAGAAAGCCTTGTATTATTGACTCTACTTGTATGTAATGTTTTCCTTTGATTCCCAGGAGTTTCAAGTCATTCTGAAAGTAGATATATTGGTTATTTTTTAAATGTTTATTGGAAGACAGTAGTTAACTAGTACTTGTAATTACAAGGCAGCTCGTAGGGGGTGCCTAGTAGAGGTCAAAATTGTTGCAGAGGTTTTAAACATAATAATTTAAATTTAAAAAACTTGATTTAGAAATTCTGGTTCTTGGAGTACTCACATATATAATAGTAATTGCATTATAAATTAACATATAGCAGGAACAATTACTGAGAAACAAATTGTTTATTTACTTCAACTATTCACTCCATTATTGACTTAGCCCAACATGGAATATGAAGGTGAATATTTCTGAATGACAGTTTTGAACTGTACTGTGAATCTGGAGGACATCTCGTCCACAGTTGCATCCTGAGTGACTATTCTGGCATGTTATTTGATAGCAGATGATGTGCATTGACTAGGTGAATTCATGTACAGTAGTATACTATTTATTCTATCTGAGAACAAGTGATAATCTTGATGAGTAATTAAGTAGCTTAAGGAGTAGTTGCTCTTTGCGCGGTGGCGCAAATGACCAGTAGCAGAAAACAAATATTTTTAAATATGGCCATAACATTATTGAAATAATGTTAAGACTTATGTGGTAGATTATGTGGAATGGAGTTTTGGAATTTGTACTACAAACTTTGCGGCTGATTATATTTTTCAGAATGATAAAATATGTATGAAATATTCTCGTTTGCAGGCATTGATCCAGCAATGAATTTTAGGGAGAAAAAAAAGGAGGGAGGGGGGGGGACAAATTTTTTATGAAAACCAAATACAACTTGCAAAGTTATTCCAAGAGAGGCAGTTGACACTTTATGTAAATGTATATGTTTTTCCCTACAAATAAACCAAAGTTGTTCTGGAACAGTTCTGCTCATGCTCACACAAACCACACTTGGTAAGACTCACACTTGTATTTACATTTAAAACCTGATAAGAGGCGACAAGTATATCAATAACATTATTCACAGTAACACATTGATGTATGTACTTCCGACGCAGTTCAGTCGCGGCTGTGATGTTATATCGCGAAAGAGGGGGAGGGTGACATTTTTTGTTTACATTGGGGGACAAAAATGAGGTAAAGTGTGTTATCCGGTGTTTTGCATTATCCGCGGTTTCGGCCCCCTCCGTTACCGCAAATAATTTGGAGTCTTCTATTGTATTATTTGTTCTGTAACTCTGCAATATCTTTCAGAATTGTTTGGTGTAAACACCTGCAGTGTAGCATCTGGCAACACTACAAGGATTGTTTACTTATCGTTAAGCCTGCTGTGACTGTCAAGGTCATGTACACATTCTACACGTTCCTCTTTGTTCAACACAGCATGCAATCATCAACACTGCATTCACAAATTAGCGCATCAGCTTTGCTGTGTACACTGCTCTGGGCAAGAAAAGTGCTATGCGATGATTAGATGAAAATATTTTTTTAGTGAAATTGTCACTTTTAAAGTATTGGTACAATAACTAAGTGATAGCGACAATTGTGTGTTAAAACACAGTATTTAAAATATGGGAGTAAATGGTAGGGTTTATATTTGATTGCCACAGGGTTTATATTTGATTGCCACAAATAAAAATTTAAGGGCAACAGGTTTATGATTTATATTAGTATTAAAAATTGTTATTTATTTTCAGATAATATTATTTTAAAAGTTCAACATACCTACTTCTAAGATTAAATTATTTATGTGCAAGCATTTTAATAGAAAATTGCTGAGAATTTTAAACTTTGAATGTTTTGTTATTTACACGGCTATGGTCCACAATTATCTTTAACTCTTTACTGTTAAGAGCCTGTACGCAAAATGCCAGAAGCCAATATATTGGTTCTGTATGTTTTAGAAATGTTGTTTTACAAATTTTTTATAGAAAAAATATGTTCACACATTGCAATGGATTAAGGGAACCTTTAATTGCCAGTATAATTTTTCCCAATTCAATTATTTACATTAGAATAAAATTACAGTAGACTCCCGATTATCAGTGTGTAGATTATCCACGCAAAACATTTCACTTCAAACAGTAAATAAAAAAAAAAATGAAAAAATTGATTGAAAAAAAAAAGTGTTATTTTTATAAATACACTGCGTTTACTCGCCCATTATTCACCAATGTGTTATGCCCACAACCATATTTTGAAAGTCTTGAAGTTTTAAGTCTTTTTCCAACAGGTGAAACAGTTAGGTCTGCATATGAATGAATTAACGAGATATTCCTTTGATAAATAAGATATCTATGATATTTTTATTTATTTTTTTTAGATCATTAGCTCATATCCCCTATTCATTAATTCTAATAATCAAGAGTCTACTGTATTAAGTTTCTGCCTTTTATTGCAGGAAAGAATTTGACTTTTTTCTTTCTACTGAGATCTAAGAAAGTGTAAATGTGGATTATCTGCGGTTTTGAATTATCCGAGACATCGGCCCCTTCATTAGTGCAGATAATCGGCAGTTGACTGTATTACAATTTTAATAAGTAGCTGTGATTTTTTGGAGAGAAAAAAATTTGTCCGGCATTTTCACATATGTGCCTCTAAAAAACTTTGGCACTAAAATGGTTAAGATCAGTTTTGGTAAGTCTTGTTTGCATACAGGTTTGTATAGGGAAGTTAATTCATGTGTTTGTTAGTGGTGGAAAGAGTAGATAAGACACACTTGTGGTACTAGAATATGTAGATATATGTACTAAATGGATAAGTGAATGAAGTGATTAACAACTGAAACGAGTTGAGTTATAACATGGTGCAGTCTGTTCAATAAAACCTATAATTGAAGATTTTGTAAGGCATGCTGACTTTGTTTCGTTAATACTTACTTGTTTCTACATTGGTCAGTAAGTAAGTGGGCCGCGCCCAGTGCACAAATGGTGACCACTTTCAACGTCCCAGCTAAACTAAGTAGTTAGTAACCTGAGAGAAAACTGAAAGGCATTAAGTTGAACATTTGATATCAGTCTTGAAGCCTCAAATCTGAATATCTTAGGAGAAGAGATGTTAGATTTGTACATTATGTTTCCGTTTAATAATATATTGACTGGAAAAAAGGAGGCGTTGAACAAACTAATGAGGGATAATGGAAGGTAAGTGGAGGGAGGAACAGCATGGCTTCAGGCACGGAGATCAGCAATGGACGTGGTTTTTTTGGTACAGATTCTGATCAAGGAGAGATTGGAGTATAGTAATGACATAGTAATGGCATTTGTGGGTGTTGAGAAGGCATATGACAGTGTGAAACGTTATACAGTTTGGAAGGCACATGTTTAACAACAAATACTGTATAAATATTAATGAGTGAAAGACAATTGATAGTAGCGGCATATGACTGTGGTTTGTTTACAAAATATGTTCGTACAATTTAAACATAAGGTAAGGTATAATAAAAGTGTTATGAGTGTTAACAAAACTTGGCATCAAGCAGTTTCAAGGTAAGAAAACTTCCTGACCCTAATTTGAATGAAAGGAAAATAAATCTGTGGCTGAACGTAAAAGTAAAATATAATCGGGCGTGAATGAAATGTGTCAACTACTATAACTTAGCGACTGCGTTGTTTTCCCTTCCCTTTCCGAAACCACTAAAAGAAAATATTATTTAGTTGAAATATTGCCAAAATTCATAAAAAGTCCAAGAAATGCCTGACTCTAACTTCCATAATAAAGTACAGAAGAAAATTGTAATCTTACAATGCCACAACCTGACTTCACTGGAATCACTTTGTCACACTGTCGTTGCACAAACGATGTTAATTTATCTTCCTCCTCTAGATATTTTCTGTGCTTAGGTCCCCTAAGTGCTTTGCAAGAGGATTCAACAACCGACGGTTTTTCAAGATCCTGACACCAATGATGTACATTACTTTCATTTACAGTATACCACTTCAGAGTTTGATGTTTCTTTAGCGGGTTCACTACTTTTCATTTCAACTCTGATGAAATTAGTTGCCATTTGGATGAAGTCATTCAAAGAGATAAAGTTGATTATGCAGGCCATTACCCACTGAAGTTCCTCAACAGCGTCAACCCACATATCATACTATGTCACAATGTTAATCTCAAGTTTTGGACACCAATAATGTTTCTACGAGACCTTAATTCACCAAAACTTCACGATGACAGTAAGCTTCAAGTGAAAGTTATGCAAAAAAATGTAATTAAGGGCACAGTCATTAATGGTTGTGCTCGTGGTTAATCAGTTGTCATATGACTTATACTACTTATATCATTCAGTTACCCTCATATATTTAAGAGACTATAATTCCCCATAAATATCTGTATTCTCTGACTATTAAAAAAAAAAAAAAGCAACGGGAAGTAGAAGTGGCAGGGACAAATTTAGGACTCCTTTTCATAGGAGCAGCTATAGCTACTTAGCCCGTTGCAAAGATAACGTATCTAGCAACTTTGGTTATTCTAACACTTGTGTGCAAAGAGGTCCTGCAACCAAAGTAAATTTGAGCTTCTCCTTTTCTTCTGTTTTACGAATATCTGACATTTTTATTTGGTTAACCAGTGATTTTTTTTTGTCACCAGGTAAAGTAAAGAAACATGATTAGGTTCACTTTATCCAGCCAACCATGAAATTGTTTTGTTAATTTTGTTGATTACTTGGTTTTATACTTGGGACTTTCATTGCATCCCATTCACTTTCATTCTCATCTTGGATACAGGTTCACTAGGTACTGTCATCAGCCTAGCTCACCAGGTCAGCCAAGGTTGGGTGGTTTTAAGTAAATGTCCAGTCAAGCATCTGAAGTTACTATTGCACTGACCATTTCTTGGCAATAGTGTACTTGGAGTACTGATCTAGTGGCTAGAGCTCTGTAGTAGTATTTTTAGTTATAAATGTAACTTTTATTTACTTGCAGTGGTGCATTGAGTAGTTTTTTTTACTGGTGTGTGTTTTTTTTTTTAACAGGATGAGGTATCATCTAACTTTGATGTGAAATTTGTGAATAAACCAGATGAATTCACATGGATATACAAATTGAATGTTATTAAAGCCCTCGACTATGAATCTCAAGCAATTTATTCGTTGACGCTGCTTGCAAATGTAAGAAGGAACTGTTGTTTTTTTCTTTTATTGTATTCTTACACAGTAGTTTGAAACTTAAGGATTGTAAACCACAAGCCTAATATTATAATTGTGTCTGTGTGTCTAAAGTCATAAAGTGCATAATAAAATGAACTTTTCACCCTGAAAGTTGCAAGAACTACTACGTAAACTTTGTATACTGTTGGGTTCAATATGTTTGTTTGGACAATACCAAATTTATTATTAATAACTTATTGAGAGCACAAAAAATTAAATACTGTAATTTCATTGTGTTTATGCAAATTAGGCAATGGTTTTACTTTAGAAAAATAGCACAGGTACAGTTAGCTGTCATTTGAAATGTGTTAATGCATTTAACTTTTGTAGTAGGTAGTGGGACTTCTCTTTATTGTCTAAGTTATGATTTTTTTTTGTGTACTACAGTAGGCCAATTAAAGTTTGTTAATGAATATGTAGCAATATTCTATTTTGAAAAAGTGTGTATCCTGTTTAAAATGCTATATTGATTATATCTTGTGTTAAAATGTAACACATTTTGCTCATTGTCACATGAGTAACCTAGTAATTTGGCTTCTAGGCAAATTAATTTGTGATTTTATTTCTGTATCAAGATAATATTTGTGTTGGAAAACTTATTGTGCATATACACGTGTATGTATAAAAAGGTTATTAATTTGTTTATATTTTTTTTATTGATAATTATTTTTACAACTTGATATGTTTTTTTTTTTTCAGGACACTTTGAACATAAACACCACTACATTACTTGTGTACGTACGCAATGTACGGCATAGGACTCCAAACTGGGTAACAGGTCCAGGAGTGTTTCAAGGCGAAGAAAAGCAAGAGCATGTGAGTGTGTAATTTATAGCACTTACTTGTCTGTAAACACACACACCTATTTACAACCAACAAGTACACAGCATGGAAGCCATGGCAAAACTGCCAGATTGGATGTCAAGTACCATTTCTACAGGTTGTAATATACCACACTATTATAGAATTGAAATTGGAATACAAACTGCAATCCCTGGTTGGTTTTTCCACAGACTGTTGGTATAGTCATCCAGACATAGCACATATAATATTATTTAATGTCTACACCACGGCTGTAGGAGAACAGGTCTGGACACTCGCCTGGAACTTGACCCTCTTGTTGTTTGGCTGCAGTTCACCAAGTTACCAATAATGCTATACATTTTTGGCGCTGTAATCCGGGTGGTTGAACTCTAACTCCACCCACTTCCCTCCCACTAAGATAAACAATTTATCAAAACATAATTTTTTATCAATTTATGAAATACTTCCTTCTCTCACAATTTTAAATCATGGCTCCATAAATATTTACTTACTCTATAATGTTAACAATGGAAAAAAGTTGGCGGAGTTTGAGTCTGACCGCCCGGATTACAGCTCCAAAAAGTACAACATTCTCTGTAACTTGACGAACTACAGCCAAACAACAAGGGGGTCAAGCAAAATACATTGGTAGATAGGCGAGTGTCCAGACCTGTTCTCCTACGACCGTGGTCTACACTCTTATTTGTTTATGTTTGCTATTGTTTCTATGCGAGAGTATTTTTTTTAATTGCCAGGCCATTTCCTCTATGAATTCAGGAGAGACAATTGTAAATAATTAATGATTAATTTTTTATTCATGTTTTGTTAACATAAAATACAGTATGTTAAATTGCTATAATGAGAGCAGAATGCATCTCAAGGGAAGATGCCTTTTTTAAAAATGTAATTATTAAATATTTCCCGCATCGGGCTGGTTAGTTGCAATAATTTTAGTTGTTTTTAAAGTTAATTTCTTCAGTTTTGTTTTTTTTGTTCTTAAAGTTTCTAAAAATGCAAAGGTCTGCAAGGCACTATGATTTTATTGCGAACTGAAGCTCTTGTAGTGGCAAAGTTGGAATAAATTGTGGTTTGCTCCAAGTTTGTTGTGAAAATTGTTTTCAATTTTCTGAGTCCAGTTTCGAGAACTGTGGGGGAGTGAAATGTAACAGTGTATTATTTCATTTTTTGAGCCATGCCTAATTCATAATTCACCATGTGCCATAGCTGACACACAGCCAGCCATCTCACCTGAAATCAATTCACTTTGAACTACTGAGGAGGTGGGTCAGATAATGACGTCATGATTTTCAGTAACTAATACGTCTGTTAGTTTTGTAGTAACCCTTTTTATATTTATTGGTCACCTGGCTTGGCTCTCATTTGCCCTTCCCCACTAGTATTGCTCAAGGAATTTAAACTTTAAATTTATGGACATGACCAACTCTGGTTAACTTACTGTGTACATTTCTGAACAGGAACATACTTTAACTTTTGCTTGCCTTCTACATCTATATTGTCATGGTGGTATCTGGTCATCTTAATAATTCATATGATGTGTCAAGTGCTTGCTGAAGTGCTGTGTTAGTTTTAATTGCGAACTTGTGTTTGTGCTTTGTGAACACATCAATAGAACCTGTTCACTATGAAAAACTGTTTCTGCCTTAATTTGTTGTTTTGATAGACTACAACTTAATGATCATTAATGTAGAAGAGTTTATGTGTTGTGGTCTACCTACGAGGCAAAGAAGATATTGAGTTGTTCCTCAGTCCACCCAGCGATACACCATTATCTTATGATGCAGTTATTGAAAGGGGTTCGATCGCATACTATTAATATGAGCCCTTTTTGCTATGACCTATGACAAACCAAGAACCATCTTTCAAAATACCTTCTTACATTAACAACTTGCAGGGAAGAATCTCTTATGTTAGGATTTCTCTCCACTGTTTGTTTCACCACCTTAATAAGGCACGTCTAATCCCTAAATAAGATACTGTATGTTCATAACTTGTCAGTGTGTGAGTAGAGTTACTTTCTTATGGTTATGTATTGTAATTTAGTTTTACTGTTTTTGTGGAAATTGCGGGGCGACATAAGCGTTCCTAGCGGCAGTCATCAACGACCTAAGAGTGTCATGCACTCTTCCCAGTTTGTGTACAATCTCGTTTGGACACATGTTTACCAGCAGCAAGGAACTTCAACTTAGTATCAGCTGACCAGTACTGAAGTGCTGGAAAACTTTCACTCTGGAAATTCTGCTTTTAATCCCCTGTGTGTTTTCTTACAATGTGTTCAAAACTTAAAATTCAAGCTTCGCGGATAGCTTGAGTATCTCTAGTATTTGCGCACTGAATCATAGGTAGTAACAGCACAAACGGCGCCAGAAAATGTATATGATTATGTATATGGGTTGACGAGTTTGTGTTCATTAATTAACACTTAATTTAATACACTCAGAGTAAAATATTTACAATTTATTAGTTAACAGCAACTGCAGACGTTTTTAAAATACATATGTCATAGATAGTAATGAATAATAAACAATGATGAACCTAAATCAATTGTGTCACTGTTAACAAGAGCAATAATTTGGCTGCATATTTCTTATGATAAACATATATAATTATTATACCAGGCAATATTTCCAGTAGGCCAAGGGTGGTTGTTATTTTCTTCTGTAATAAACCTTTTCCCTTTGGCCTTTACAATGCGAGTTTCCATACAGCGAGAATCTTGCTTCATTAATGTACACTTGTAAATTATTAATTCATGTTGTAACAAGTTGTTGGCATACTAACCACTTCTCTAAAACAGATGTGATACCCGGCAATTAATGTTGGCATGTGTAAGCTACAGACAAACTAAGTAGGCCTATATGTATATGGGAGCTGGTTAACATTTGATAGCACTAGTTGCATTGAACTGTAACACTTCTTAGAAGTTCTGGAGAAATTTGCATGGATATATGTTATTAACACATATTTCCGAGGAATTCACAAAAAGCTTAGGCCTATCTATATCAAGGAAACCAAATTTTTACTTTAGGCTAATAAAAGTATATGTACCCACACGAACATACAACCAGTACATAAACACTGTAATACCTAGCCTATAAAATGTAATATCAATAAACTGCACTAGATATTTTCATTTTAAAAATTAATTTTCCCCCAATTGTCCTAGGTTAGTTCTGTATGGTAAAACCTCAAATTCATCTCGCAGTTACCTCAGCAAGGATGTAAAGAAATTTAAGTACGAAACCACTACAGTGTGTAATCTAACAGTGTCTCCATTTAAATATGTTCGTGATTTTGGAATGTTATTTCTTATTTACTCACAAGTGGTAACTTAAACCACGAGGTTGGCCTACGTGTCCATTGACTTGCAGCAATAATTTGGGAGAACAAAAACATAAAATTAAAAGTGTTCATTGTCTCCTACAAATGCTCGTACAAATGTGTGATCCTAACATAATACAACCATTAATTTCATAAAATGGGCCTACAGTTTCTTTAAATTCTAGAATTTATTAAAAAATATAATCTTACTTGTAAGCCTATTCCCATGTGAGGCTAAAAGAAATAGGCCTAGGCCTACAAAATACCTTGTTATAGTAAGTGATTTGCACTACACTGTTTTTGAAATAATTCACCAAAAAATTGTGCACACTTATTTTACTAACAAATACATAATAAAACAGACAGAAATAAAATACAGCAAGCATGAAAGCAAAGTGACGGACTTTCCGATGTCATTTATATTTTAATATCACTGGACATTATGAAACTTCGTATCTCTTCAATGAACTGTTGTTAGTCCTACTACAACACGTTTAATATATGTAGCAATGTTTTACATGGTTGGGTATAAATCATGTAACAAACATGCTATTGAGCCTTATGGCAAACAAGCTATTGTATGTGCAAAAACAGCTATTTCTCTCAGCATGCAGTCTTTTCTGATGTCATTGGCCAAGCCGTCCGTTGTAAGTATCTGAATTTGATGACGTTACTTGGTCACTTTTTACGTCCTTAACTGTGTTCCTGCGCAATGTTCACCAATGGTTAACAACTTATAACTTGTGTATCTGTTGGACAGGTGTAATAAACCCAAAGTAAAACCAATAGTAGCGTGTGTATTTCAAATGTATTGGCATCCCTCTTGGTCAGCAAAGAGGGGATAAATGTAAGTATTTGTCATTGTGGGGTCAAGTCTTGAGCTAACATTTATTTTGATTTGATGAATGTGACTTGGCCTTGCATATGCATAACAAGGCTGCACTAGAGTCTTTCCAGTATCTGCCTTAATAGTTGCAGCCACATTCTTACATAACTGAACAACCAGATGGTAAACATCTGGCATGACATACTGTACTTGAATCAGATGCATAAATATACATTATTCTAACCCCCATTAAAAACACATTCGTATTAGATAACAGATAAATACCGTAATAATAAATAATAATTACTGTAATGTGTATAACATAATAAATGTTATGAAATTTTAAAGTTTTTAAAAGATATTTAAAATATGATAACATTGTTTGTGATGTATGGTGTGTGCATTGATAATTTGCTGTTAAAGTTCAGAAATACATGGTAATTACAGTAACATTAATTGGCTACTATAGCAATGGTTTTGTGTTGGTAGTATCTCATTAATTGCATTCTTGAAGCAGGGCTTGCTATGATGTTTCTAAATTACCACAGGGTCTCCAAACCATTAGGTGACAGTATAGGTACATGCATGCATATTGAACCTGTAGCATTTGTTATATTTCACAAGTTGTTACACATACATTTTTTTCTAGACCTTTTGTGTATCGTAGTACATACTAGTATCTATTTTCACATGCATTGCTCAATTGAAGCTGCTGCTACTGACTAGGCTTAATTTATTTTCTGACTTTGTTTTTCAGACTGTTAAGTTTACTGCAATGGATGGGGACACTGGCCTAAAGGATGAAATTGCATATGGCCTAATATTTAACACCAAAGGTATGTTATTTTTATTTTTGATATATATATATATATATATATATATATATAGACAGACACACACACACACACACACACACACACACACATACATATATAATGTGTGTGAATGTAAGTACATACACATATAAACACACACAGTATATTGGGTAATTATAGGTACAAACGAAAGTGGTGTGTCGAGGATGATGAACCACTCAAATAATGCTAAGAAACAGGTCCTGAAAATGACAGTTTTCCCGTTATGATGTATGAACACGTGCAAACATGGTAATGTTGCAACACTTGTTACAGCCTGCCTTCACGTGAACGGCACCCATTTCGAACACTTGTTGTAATGTCTTCGTCCACGTGTTCAGCATTTTGATGTTTTGATCCTCGGGAACACTGGTATTATAGCTTTCTTGTTGTAACATGTAATGTGTCATATTGGGAAAACCATTGGTTTCCTGAACTGTGTTTACTGACATTATTGGCTTGCTTCATCATCCTTGATACACCCCTTTTGTTTGTACCTATAATTACCAAACATCCTATGTGTGTGTGTGTGCATGTTTGTGCGTGTTTATGCACGTGTGCACGTGTGCATGTGTGTGCTTGTGCACATGTGTGCTTGTGTGTGTGCTTATGTGTGTGTTTGTGTTCTTATGTGTGTGTTTGTGTGCTTATGTGTGTGTATGTGTGTGCATGTGTGCGCATGTGTGCGCATTTGTGTCCTTGTGTGTGTACACTTGCAGAGGAACATTGTTAATTATTAATAAACATGTATGATGGATATGCGGTAAAACCTCTATCTAATGGCCTTAGGTCTCAAGATACCAGTCTTCTTATTAATCTACACATCATTCTCAGGGATCATAAAAAATATCAATTTTTTTTTTTTTTTTTTTTAATTTTACGAAATTTGCACGTTTTTGCACTTAATGGTTGTTTTAAAATGTTGTTTAGAATGCAGCAATAATATCTTGCAACTAAAATTAATTGGCACGCTTCAAGCTGAGAAGTACTAAAACTCTTTAATTACAAGTTTAGACTAGACACACAGCATAAGTCTGCTTAATTAGGCCATGCACACATTGACATGAATGGAGTGGTGACTAACGTTGCACTCTCTCCTTCCTTCTCCTTTCTGGACCTGTAACAAAAATTAAAAGTGTCCCACAAAACTGAAAAGATAATTGTGATGAAAACTGATTGAAATGCATTTGTGGGATGATAACAATAAAGGAATACAAAGAAAATAACAATAAAATCTTTTTTTAAATGTGTTTATGACTCGCAGTCCACAGTGATAATGTACATTGTTTTTATCATTGAGTAAAGATTAGACTAGAGCAGCCTTCGCTAGCATAAATTCTCAGAGTAGCTTCCCAGGTAAAAATGTATTGTTCTTCGGTTTGACACCACGTCGTGCTAGTCTGTTCTGAGTACACCTCGTGGGGTTTGCAGAGTTGTCACCATCCTCATTGACCCTCTCTGTCACAGTCTCTCTCTGTCGCTCGAGGGACAAGCCAATTTTTGAGGTGGGTGTGAATGGCACGTGACGTTGCCTGCTAGGAGTTACCGTCCGCACACCCTCCGGTCACATGCAACTCCCTAGGCCCACTCTCCAGGGCCAACGCCAGTTATAGTGCGACACAGCAGCTCGTAGCTGCAATCCGCAAGGAAAATTTATTTCTGACACAACATTACCATATAATTATCTTTAAATATAGAAAACAAGGTATCTTTCCAAATATTTTGAAATTAGAGTTTGAAAATTAAACTCACTAAAATGTATGGAATACGAAGGGAAAAAATATCCCTACAGCTTAATGTATTCTTGTACATGTAGCACAGACATTTGTAATGTAAATAGTTAGCGATTTAAAGCCATATGTTTTAATCTTTAGTTACATGTAGATAATAGTATTACAGCTAGTGTTAAGATAACTTGGTGTATTTGTATGCTAAATATACGGACGTATTTACCTAATTACGCGGTACAGCAAATGTAATGATATTTTTCGAAAAGCAAATCGCTCTGTTATCAACATAGCGTAGGCATGTAGTACCAAGCCGTATCTATAGATCTGGCTATTTTATAACAGTTTAACGTTTTTACCTCGGTTGTTTTTTCCGCATGAAATATAACGAAGCCTGTCATTTTAATTCCATTCTATAATGCTCATAACTTTCAACACACGCCTACACTCAGTCATTTTCCATAAACAGCTTAATCACAGGCTGTATAAGGAAATTTATCTTTATAAATTCTAGGGTTTAATGTTTCTAGAGTAAAGAAAATAACAGTTAAGGGGGATTATTCCCTAAATAAATAATGTTAAAATGAACTTGAAATTATTTATTTTGTAGTAGAGATAAATGACAAGTATTGAAGAAACATAATTTTTTTTAGAAAAAAATTTTTAATATATGTTTTGACACTTTAAACGAACTTTGCATACTAATTTTGCAGCCATTACAGCAAGAATCAGAATAAAAATTTTTACTAATTACTGTATTCACTTGCTAGATTAAAGTACGAAAAAGTGCGTTTCACATTCGGTTTTTAAAAATAGTTGTGTGAAACAGTTTACTGATGCATTTTACATGCTAATGTAAATGCATTTTTTCATAATTTTTTGTTATGTAATTTCAGTAGCAAATTTAGACACTTTAACCAACAATTTGAAACAAAAATACTACACCGTATCATACTGTTGCATTTAAATGAATTTTATAAGTAATAATATTGCAGTTTGTTATACTAGTTCACGAAATTTAGACATAAAATTAAATGTATGTAACGATGTGTTAGGTTGACTACAAGTCCCCTGTGAAGTGCTTCCGTCTGGCGAGAAAGACAAGAAATATTTGAACTGTACGAAAGCATGTCCCCCCCTTCCTGCCCTAACTTTCGGACAGGACCTGTGTCACATACAGTTGGTAGAAGGGCGGGGAGGTGAGGCGCGAGACTGCAGCACCAAGAGCGTGGGAATAAAAATTCTTGCAGCGACTGGCTGACACTGTTGCCATATCTTTCGAAGGTTGCCACAAGAACAGTACGGCCCATGTGCCTGCCAGCCGTGTAGGCAGACCGCTGAGAATGTGAGTTGTTTAGTGTAACGCTTTCCTCTAAGGTATCTATTATTTACATTCACTTTATTTACAACATATTTTACTGCTAAAGTAATATTTTTTAACGATATTTTTAAAGAACGTTTTAAAAAGACAACAGTTAATCAGACGAAACAACAAAGCAGGAGCGTGGCATCTGTTTGTTCCTTAATAATGATATTAGTTTACTAGGAAGAAATTTATGTATGTAATATATTTCATAAAAGTATATAATATATCACTTTTACGTAATCCGTAATGAAAAGCAAACATTAAATCATTCATTACTTTTCGTTTACTGAGGAAATTAAACAGTAGCATAGTTCGTAAACTGAACACAAGCTGTGTTGTTAAGAGTAGTTCAAATACCTACATCTACTTGAAATTCCCGCTAACCTAAATTACAAATTGGTAAGTTCGGACACTGCTAAAACGTAAAGTGGTGCAAGTACAAGCATAATTATCACGCTTGAGTAACATTTGTTTCGAATATAAACTATTTTTTTTTTCAAACGAAATTTGAGGTAGCTCAAGATATGTTTCTGAAAGACACGCAGTAAAATAACAAATTGTAAATGGCACAGATTTTAGAGGAAGGCATTACACTGAAAAGCACACATATAACACTTTACTAAGAATACATACACGTAGTTTATTTTGAACATTAACTTTGTACTTTTCGTATAAACATTGAGACAGAACTGCACACATTTAAAAACACACAATTTACTTTATATTACTCTGCATTGAAAAGCATTCCGTAACATTTGTTTTGATCATAAACTAAATATTTTTTGTGCGAATTTTCTGACAGTGAAAAACATAGAGTAAAATTTTACGCGTGCAAAAATCGCATACAAATTTCATTCAAATACAGTACTGTCCCTATTTTAATAATGATTTTGCGTATGCACTGTTGCTGAAAATAAGACAAGGCAATCGAAATTAAAAAAAAAAATTAAAATTCTCTTACCTCAGTTCACAGCAATACATGTGAAGTTTCAACTGTCGCTTTCAAGTGTTTCAATTTCATATTCGTGATATGATGAAGCCTGATGACAAATGTCCTGGTAAACACAAATTTTCGCAGCGCTTTAGATTCTACGGACCAAAACTTAGGCAATATCATTTGAAAAATGTGTTTTCACGATTCCTTTCTTTTTAACTAAAGTCTGTCCGCGACATAAGTTAAACAATCACTCAGCAGTTGCAAAGATACAGTACTTATTTTTTTCTGACGTTACAGCCAGTCCACCAGGGCTTAGTGCTTCTATCCATCCTCCAGAAAAAGTACTGCAATGAATATTTTCAAATAATTGCAAAATAGTACAAAATACTAATTTATATAAAATTTAATATTTCCCTACCATTTGAAATTGATGAAATAAAATCATACAGAACATTTGTTGGAAAATTTAGCTGCATATCCCGCGCTGTATCTCGGTACTTCTTTATCTTTTATTGAAATTTCAGCCAAGTCCTTGTCAATCACAGATGTTTCACTATTGTCTATGTCACGGTTTATACTCACAATGTCTCTGTTTCGGCATTTTTAACCACACTGACAAACATCTGACTAGTTAGATATGGTTGATTTTTTTTTTTTTTTTCATATTCGGTAATAACAGCTGATGAACCGAATGTTGGTATTTAATTCCCTAACACAAGCATTCTCGGTCATTACTTGAAATCTGTTGGTGTTGAATTGTCATATGTGTATCCAATATTCCGTATTCTAGAGAACATATTTTCTAATTTATGCAATTTGTCATAATAAACTACAGCATTTCTGTTTTTAGCAAGTAGCTATACGTTTCTATGAATGATAACATGGAAATCAAAATACCTTTTTGGAATGGCATTATCACTTTTTTTGGAAATTCTCATTTCTGCAGTAACACTTTTCGTTTAATTAAAACTACTAATCTGTTGCTCTGAATGCACACCAAATGCGCTGCGCCAAGAATTTTTTTAGTCATTAAGAAATCTTGAATTCAAAATATAATTGTTGCCATATTGTCAGAAAATAACTACGTGGCATATTTTACTTTTTGACGTACACTTTTCTGGCCATTGCTACTTATACCATTCTGTAAGGTCCTAACGCTCAATCTTCTGTTTGTTGTAGCAAATTCGAGAGCAGATATTAATTTCATTGAACGAGAAAAGCGTCTAATTTTCCAGTAAACTAATCGTTTTTGATTTTTTTTTCAAATCAGGTTGATACAAGTTCCTTGTACATTTCCTCAGAGTAAACAATCCAGGTAACGAAATCCCAAGTGTTTCAAAGGTAAATATACGCTTTCCGGGAAACTGAACGCAATGTGATTGTTGCTGCAATGTCACTGTCTTTCCATATTGCTTGTTCTTTTTTCAGAAGTCATTCTATTTGCTGAACTGTAAAAACAGTTTCTAAGATTTTATGTACCTGAGTCCTAATGGCTTTAGGACAACGTTTATGATTAATTTTTAAATTCAACCATTTTTGCATTAACTGCACGCATTTAGTTTTCATTTTCTTCTGCTGCATCTTTGTCATTAAATTCTTACTGTAGTGCGTTTGCCTTATTTTTAAGAAATGACCTTCTTGCTGCAAATTTTGTAACTAAGTACTGATACTAATTGCATG
The DNA here is from genome assembly GCA_003012365.1 of Medauroidea extradentata. Taxonomy (NCBI): domain Eukaryota; kingdom Metazoa; phylum Arthropoda; class Insecta; order Phasmatodea; family Phasmatidae; genus Medauroidea; species Medauroidea extradentata. The sequence goes on along the minus strand of PNEQ01001483.1, from coordinate 66,090 downwards.
TGGTGGTGGGCACGTTAAACCTTTCATGTATAACTATGTTAACATGGACGGTAGAAAAGAATTTTCAGAAAATAATTGAGGCAATGAAAAATTAACGCCGACGTTGTGAGAAATTTTGAATGAGCTAGCCTTATTGGTTAGGCAAACACAGTAGGCTATATTAACAGTCAGTTCATAGCTGTCGATATGTAAAAAATAATAATTTCTAAAAAAAATAATATGTACTAACTTGTTAATGTATAGAGCCGGGCCAAATCGCGATGAGGAAAAAGATAAAACATGACAAACGGACCGTATTATTTTGCTCTACGCTCCATTCGCCAGGCACAGGCAAGACTGCGCGGACTGATATTTTGACGTCATGCCACCCTCTCTAGGGTACCGTTAGCCAGAGGGGTCGGTTTCTAGTCCAAGAAAGATACGAGAGAAAGGGGTCGATTTATGGACAAATTGCAAGAAAAGGTTTTTTGTGTCAAAATTTGCAGAAAAATTCGTAGAATAACATATCCAAAATCCACTGAAATCCACCTTCCGGTATTTACTTTTTTTCTGGAATTTGTCCCGAAAAAAATGCGGAAAAAATTAATAAGTCGAAACGGTGCATCTTACGAGTAAACGTGTAGAGAGAAAAATTAAAGAGCATAACATTTACCATAACATATCTAAAATTCACGAAAACCCGCTTACAACTTCTGCTTTTTCCGGAATTCGTCCCCTCCTGAAAAATATTAAATAATAAAAAAAAAAAATCGAAAACAGCGCACTTTACAGCAAAATATTTCAGATCAATAGGTAAAGTGCATAGCTTTTCCCGTAAAAGTTCTAATTTTGTACTAATTCGCATAAAATCCGATATGTGTTTTTCAGAATTTGTCCCGAAACGGCCATAATTAGAGAAGTGATTCATCGCGGGAAAAGTTGACTGTTAGGCTTCAATGTAATGTATTCATTTCTGATGCTTTGATTTCGTTACTTGTGAGTCCCTATTTGACTGGGCCAATGACAGACCTTGTGCACTACTACTGGACGTCTGTGATTTGTCTGTAAACAACTAGACCGTGCTATATAACTATCGGCCAACAATGCATGACGCAGGACGCTACACTTATTTACAGGCCCTTGCCTATTCTCATGACTACATTGTTTGAAAATAGTTCCTCACTAAACGGAATAATTAGTTTGCCATCTATGAACTCGTATGAGTAACATAAGATTTTATGCAGTGTATGTGGCACTATTTTCAAATAAACTTCCCAAGTTCCGCATGACTGCATCGGAGCACTGGAAAATTTAATCAAACAAATTGGTTTTATACAAAACAAATCAAATTACTAGAATCAATAGGGCCTACAGGAAATGCTTTATCACCGAGGAAAATAATAAAGAAATACCTTCATCTTAAATTTATCA
>PNEQ01001483.1:25249-63680 GCA_003012365.1 Medauroidea extradentata | reverse complement strand
AAGTTACAGAAATAAATCAACAGCTGACTGAGTAAATGAGTTGTTATTGGTGAAATCACGATGATTGGTTAACCCTCAAATTAAATCAAACTGAGCTATCCGGAGCGTGTCGTAACATAACCTCAACACCAACTGCAGTAGACTACAACAGCAATAGTCCAAATAGCAACACACAGCAGACGCAAGAGGACGCGTCACACTATGTGGCTGGAACCTTCCCTGTTACATCAGCAGCAGGGCACAACACGAGCGAAAGAAAGTGCGGGAGATGGTAATATACAAATAGTGTTGATAACATTATTTTCTCAATCATTTTTGTAATGATGCGGCATTATGTTAATAATAATGTTACTAGTAATATTATTATCAAACATGGACATTTGCAACGGACATAAAATAGTAATTAACACATTTTTTGCCTTATTTCTATTTTGCTATTTTATATTTTTTTTAACTGTGCTTGCAGTATTTCTTTCATAATATAAGTAGCACATTTGTTGCAACATTGCTAGAAATATTGTACCGTATTGTGCGATTTGTTGGTATCTGTGCTATCAACATTTTTACATTAACATTGTTGCGTATTTTTGTACATAATTAGGATTTAGAAAAGTAAACTAAAAAACTGAAAAAAAAAAAAAAGTCACTGGTAAATAAATTTAAATTACTGTAATTGTTTTGTCGGAACTGTATTTCTTTTTTTATGTAAGTATTTGAGCCAATGGTCTTTCGGGGAGTATTTGCATTGAAATAACTTTTGTATACATCATAACAAATACATAATAAATAATGAAAATTAATGTAATAAATTCTGTGCAGATAAACTGAGAGAAGTATGTTGTGGTCTGCTCGCTTATATATCTCGCGCACAGGTGAAATATTCTCCAACATCTACCTGGAACAAAATGAAAAGGGTACCAAAATTTAATATATAGTTTCTGCTTTATTTCTTCCACTGATATCCCCCATCCATCTCCAAAACAAAAAATTATTAACAAATTTAAATTATACGAAGAACATTGTCATACAATAATAAAAAACCCAGTTTCAGTCTGCAACTGTAAAAAAATTAAATACTTATTTGTGACATGCCAATAAGTTGGCCCATACCTAGTATTTTAGTGCTAATATTTTGTTTGTTATTCCTAATATGTCAGCAAAACATTTTTGTAAAACCTTTTCCACAGAGGTGTTGAAAAATTCACATATTTTCCATGGCACTGAAATATTTTACTTTTCTGAACATGGCACACACATTACCAGGTATTCGATCAAAATTTTTTTAAATTCTGTTAAGTTTCTTAGCATTTAACGACTATTATTTTTTAAAACATAAATGGGAGCCGATATCGTAAAATCGCTTCATAACTTGGTTATGACTGTTTTAAACTGCATAATCTAATTTTGTCAAGTCAGAAGATTGCAAAGTAGTTGCTAATTAGTTAATTAACAAAATTTCCTTTTAATTCATAAATTAGTTATACTCATCATACATTTTGTCTCGAAAAATTACTTTGCAAATAAGTTACGAAGCAATTTTACAGTATCGACTCTCGTATGCATTTAAAAAAAGAATTATCTTGTAAGCCGAGAAACTCGGGCCCAAGCCCTTAAGAGGCCAATAATTGCCATGTATGAAGTGTAAGGCAAAGTGCTGGGCTCACACTTTCTGTGTAAAAGTATTCTAGTTATGTTGTAAACTGTGCTTGTTAAAATGATCAGCACATAAGCCTACAGAGCTACAGTACGTATGTGATAGACATTACATTCATGTTTTAGTGATACAATATTTACAGCCCTGATGGTCCATGTTTTATCAATTTTCCTTAATGTCTTACCGTTATTAAGCGAAGAGCGTTGAAAAAAAGTGGTCGAGTATACGCACAAATGAATGCAAGATAAATTAAACATAAAAAATTTTAATCCCTACAAATTATTTGTATCACTTAAATTACATAGTGGGTCCAATGTGCCGTTTTGAAAATCTTGTTTTGCTCTCTAATCATTCTGTTCATTCTGTAAACTATGCTCTTTAAAAACACTGTTAGTGTACTTTTGTAGCTCATATTGTTATAGGGAAATTTTAATTCCAATTATAAATCTAATCGTAAACAAGAGTGCCAAGCACATTGATAACATGTAGGTATGAAACACATTATTACAAAGTTCGTAACATTTTTAATGATCCTGGCTCACAAATATATCTGAACTTTTAGTTAGTTTGTATTTAATAAATCACCACTCACTCAATTGCTGATTTATCTTGTAAGTTCATCTCCCTTTGGCTATGACTCATCAAATCATTGAAATATTCAACTGTTGTAGATTACATCGAACGTTACAATTTGATGCAGAATTTGTAATTCTTAACAATTCTGTGTTCAAGATGTGTTATGTCAACTTTAGTGAAAACATTTAGCAAGTTTGTTCAATAAATATTTAATGTTCATTCACCTCTTTTGAATGTAGAAGGCGAGTTTGTCTAGCGCTTCCTGAAGCCATATAAATATATAGCTGCTTGTGGATTCCATGCAATAGTGTTTATGCATTACGTAGTACGGTAAGGTCAGATTCGTCACATATGGTTAACAATTTCTCAAACATTTTACTGTCATTAGTAGAGCCAGTTATTTTGGGTGAAAAAAATTTTGAAACAATTTGTTTAAATACCTACGTGCACGTATGCAGCTCTGCTTCGTGGTCAGTCTTGGGATAATTTTACTTTTTGCTTCTTGGGGTTATACTCGCAAATCACAGACATATGGTGACGCAGTATCCAATGTTCTGATTGGCACAGTAAAAAGAGATACGCTTCTTCATGAAGCAGAGATGCTGATGTGCACATAAGGCATTTTGAAACACATTGCTGCAAATTTGAATTATATATCATACCACTGCAAAAAGTTCAAGAAAATAATATTAATAAAAATGTAAATAATGTTATCAACACTCTTGACAACAATGCTAGTAACATGTTTGCATAATACGTAATTTTTGCTGATAAAACGTGTCCTCCATTTATTGTTGAAATAGAATTGTATGAAAATGTTATTGGAAATATTTGAGGTAGTCGTAATAATTTACTTCTCAAAACTCGTTGGTAATCAGTCGTCTTGGCAGAAATTTACAGAACAAACTCTAGAATTAGCTTGATTAAACATGTCTCTTCGCCTACAGCGCAATGGACAACCATTGGCTCTATTCGTAGGTAATTATTATTAGTATATTATTAATCAAAAACAGTAATAATTTTTGTGCAGTTTATTTTATGGAATAAGTACACAACATGTTAAATTAAAACTAGCTAATGTAAGTTGGTGGTAACAGAATACTAGGCATTAATAAATATACATCAATCTCCACATGCTCATTTATTGCCTTGCCATTACAGTTAAAGGAAAGGAGGCTTCCTGCAAAATTGTACTTGTTCTAGCAATTTTTATATTTGTACAAATTATTATTTATTTTATAAACATATATTGTGAATATTTATTACGGTTATTAGGATTTTCTGGCCTTCATAGTTTTTGTGTAGTGACATGTCAAACCAAAAATTAGAACAAAAATATTTTATACAAGAGACAAAAACTGACTTAAAGAAATAAAATAATTCATGGTGAACAACATTGTCACGTGCTGCGTCTAGACATGAATAAAAACACACATCTGATATTGTTTTGTATTTTTTCAAAATTGCTGAATTCAAAATAATAATGTGCCATTTTCTGAAATATTAAAAAAAGCAAAAATTTCAACGCAGTGTTTTTGATTCATGTCTTGACGTAGCCCGTAGCATGTTTCTGCAGTTTGAGTTATTTCAATTATGTTTGTCAGTTGGTTTTAGTTTTGTGTATAAAAGAATTTGATACAAATTTGGACTTTGATTTGCCATTTTATTAAAGCTATGAACACTATAAAATGTTCATTTTGTATAAAATAGTCACAGCGTATGTCTACAAAACAAACCATATCTCGTACAAATATAAAATTTGCTAAAACCAAATTTTGCATGAACTCCCACTTAATCACGAATATAAAACGCAATACATTAATAAAATTTCAGTATTTTTAAACTGTAGCTCTTCTTCCTCAAAAAATTATGCTCGTAAAATTAAAAGCTAAAGACACACACACAACGAGCATATTTACATAATTTTGTAAACGTAGATATATTGTAAAGAAGTTATTTAAATTGTTAAAATCGGGAATTACCGTAGCTTTAATTTTAGAAAATTATACATACGTGTTGTTTATGTAATATTTTTTTAGGTACGTTATGTCTACGAGTGTTCTTCAAAGCTAAAAAACTATTATAAATCAGGACTAGGTAATTATTGCCGAGTTAAATTATTTCAGTTTAAAGGAAGTTGGTTTAACGTTGCCTTTTGATATCAATTCACGGGAAATGAAATCACAAAAATAGTTAAGGTATGGTAATATAAAATAGAGTTATTGGTACACTTGGTTATCTTTCCGGGGAAATGAAAACTTAAATTTTGTCAACAACATTTACGCGTCTGTTCTTACAGCTAGCAAACCAACACTTCTCTTCGTACCTAGCACACGCCATGGTGACCAGTTGTGAAGCATAAATAACGTGGGCAGAACGACATTGTACAGTGACGCAGGAGCCTGCAAGGAAAGAAAGGCTCGTCCTTGACAAGGGGTGAGGGAGCAGAGGGTAGTCAGTAAAGGGACAGACATTCAAAATGATCTGCTGCCGCTGGCCGAGGGGCTTTTAACCACGTTGCTGGGGGAGGGGGTGGCAGGGGTGATGGCTGTGACGTCGGTGACCGCCGGCTTCGGCTGGATGACACTTGAGCCTCTGTGTGCGAACCTGTGAACTACCCAAAAAAATTTCCGTAGCGCGGTTAAGATTCTTCCCATTTGGAAGACCTCTCAAGTCCTGTCTTCATCTTTACTCAATGGTTTTATCAATGCTTCCTATAAAAGTAATTTTGGCGTTAAGTATTGACGTATGAACCCTGAAACACTAAATTTATACAACTTACGAGACCTTGGAGGTTATGTTGTTTTTGTTTGGCAACCTAATTTTGTGCATATTTGAATATTTACATTTGTTGGGAACACCCCTAACAGCGTAAGGCTATCCCATGGATGTCCATAGGATGTCCTGTTCAGATTGCAGGATATCCCTAGGATATCCTGCAGTATCCATAGGATGTCCCTTGGATGACCCTGAGGTGTCTGAGTGATCACACTTAGGATATCATTGGGGCATCCAGCGTATGTCATATTTAATTCCGAAGTGGCGTAACACAGGTGCACATTTTGCGCTGCACCTCTGAATAGCGATATTTAATCTGGCTCCAGCAGTGTCCAAGGAAAACTAAAATCTATTTTTCTATAAATGTACTTTCAGCACATCCGCTGTGTACAGTAGGGATATCCCATGGGTGTACTTAAACAATACCAGGGGAAATCATTTTGGGATAATCAAGGATATACTTTGAGGATTTACCAGAAAAAGTTTTCTCAAAATTCTTAACAACAGTTTTAGTGTATTTGAAATGTACATTACTGGAATCTATACATCCATATTTCTATTTGTCACAGATTATAAAAAAATTGTGATGTACAATTAGAATATCCTATGGATGTCCGGGATATATTTGGTACATTCGGGGCAAATATGGGATATCCCTGGGATATTCTGTGCTGTTAGGGACATTTCATGGTTAGCAGTATTTACCGTTAGTTACCTAGTGAAAATTGTGAGTAAAAATTTACCAATGAATAGGTACTTTTGGTTATTAGAAAACAGATCAATACAGTAGTTTTCCAAGTTCCGCTTCACTTGAAGTTTTTGTTTTCGACTTCTGCGTAAAAATTCTATTTTTTTTTTCTTTGCTGACTGACGATTTAAAATATTTGGAAGTAGAAAGTGATTTACAATAACAACGGAACAGTTTTCTTGTATTTCCGATACCGTTCGTTGCAGTGTTTACAAACTTCATTTTTATTTTGCGACATCATAGATATGCTACATTCGGTTGGGAAATTCCACACGCGAGACAAACACACAAGATGGCGGACTGTTAAAACTAGTAGCGCTACGATGTTCCTTTTTCATTCCAGCAGAATATTTCGGTACTAATTATAATAGATTCTTGCAGCAACCATTTTGTTGTAATAGTGTTTTACTTTGTACTGAACGTAGTTAACATCTCTGGAGCTGAAACGTAAACAAAATATTGCGGTGCAACAATTTTGCGATGAAAGCATTTCGTGATGGCGAGGATTATGCGATGAAATATGGTAGTATTAAGTTTATTGGAATAGTTTCTCATCATATTTTTATAAGCTTCAGTGAAAGTATTTGCTATCTGAAGCTACTCGATAGGCTGAACTGCGCAGTCAAAGTCCACAAGACAAACCGCGTCGTTTGGAGAGATATGTGTTGACTAAAAGTTATGTAGAACATAGTTTATGTCAAACAATAAATGCTAGGAATACCAGTATGTCACGATCTAATGAAACTCTAGAGCAACACTTAAGTGGCCTTAAGTCGTGTAAAATGTTTACAGAATGTTGCAATTTGTAAACTTAATCAAAGAAAGTAATTTAATGATCCTCATGACAAATCTGTTTTAGTCGAACTGCAATGATTACGAAACGCATTACCGTAACTATTAAATGTCTCCTATTCATCGTTTACAATGAATATGACAACAATGATTATGTAGCTGCATTTAGTACATTGTTGCTAAGCAACAGTTCCTGGAACAAATGGTTATAAAGAGCTCATTTTCTTTAAACGGCTGAACAGATTACCTTGAATCATAGCTTAGAACCATCTCGATCACGTCAGCTTTCAAACAAAAAAATTGCATGAAAATTGGTCCATTCGTTTAGGAGCTACGATGCCACAGACCGACACACAGATACACACAGAGGCACGTCAGACTTGTAGCATCCCTCTTTTTGCGTCGGGTGTTAAAAATACACGGAATGTGAGCTAATATTAGTTTTAGTGAGACGTATTTACTTTTGTGATAATATTTTAATATGAAATATGTACAAATTAAAAGCTATCGTGAAAGTGAGTTTCTGTCTGTTACCTTTTCACGATTTAACCTCTCTATCTTTCTTTCTTTCCCACTCTCGCCTTCATTTTTCCCTTCTCTTTCATCTTGATTCATTTCATACTGCCGTAACCACATGCATGCAGTTTAGTAGTTTTGTACTGCCCTTGCAAGACAGCTAACCTGTTTTCCTAGCGTATGAAAGGGTGAAGGTGTAGAGGATGTGTATCTTGCTCTGTTGTTGGACTCATTGTTATGCTTGTGTTACTGTCACCAGGCACAAGAGATAATAAGAGTGCTGACTGGCAATAGGTTCAGAAAGGTGAAGGGGCGAAAGTCGGGTAAGATGTACAAAACCATTACTCTGTGATGTTCTATTGCTTTGTGTATTGTGCAGGCAGTCTGCCTTCAGGTGCCGTACAATGTGCTAGTTTCAAATCATAACTGATATAGTTTATGGCTGATTTTCGTCCTTTATTTTATCATCTCACAACGTGGCTTTTAGAAGAAGTAACCCTACAAACCACATATTCCATTGTTACTGATGCAGGAATCTATTTGTGATAGTTTCTTTATTACAATTTAAAATTTTTTTAAATTTTTGAAATAATTTTTAAGATTTTTTGACGGTTTCTAAATATGGCCTCGTAAAATTGCTGCTTTATAAATCCAGTGTACTTGTAAAATCGGGCTTCCACTGTATTACTTGGCAATAGTGTTCTCAAAATAATATTGTTATTTGGTGGCATTTTTCAATAAATACCACATTTTCCAGTATTATTTTAAACACTGCAAAAAATTTTAAACTGTATTTTTATATTTGGTAACAGGAATGCAGTATATGTTGTTGTATTAACTTAATATTTGTGATAGTTACTTCATTACAATTTAAAATTTTAAAAAAATTTTTGAAATTATTTTTAAGATTTTTTGACGGTTTCTAAATATGGCCTCGTAAAATTGCTGCTTTATAAATTCAGTGTACTTGTAAAATCAGGCTTCCACTGTATTACTTGGCAATAGTGTTCTCAAAATAATATTGTTATTTGATGGCTTTTTTCAATAAATACCACATTTTCCAGTATTATTTTAAACACTGCAAAAAATTTTAAACTGTATTTTTATATTTGGTAACAGGAATGCAGTATATGTTGTTGTATTAACTTAATATTTTTTTTTTTTTTTTCACAGATGAAGAGCAGTATTTTAGTATAGACAATGAAACTGGTCTCTTGACTATCGGTTACATTGATAGAGACATTCTGCCCAGTGACTATTTCAGCTTTGAAGTACTAGCCTACAAAAAATTATACCCTGAATTCAATTCAAGTCTTACTATGACAGTTATTGTACTGGACATTGATGATCACACGCCAAATTTCACCATTGGTACTGATGAGAAGGAACTCCTAGAGATCTACATTGATGAAAGGTCTACTACTCTCCAACTAAACGATTCCATTGTTGTAAGGGATCCAGATCTTGTAAGTAATATGATTTTCAGTTGCACGAAACTTAATTTATTATCAGTACTGGTAATTTGCATTGGAAAAAAAAAATGAAAATATATACATCTACATACATACACACACACACACACACACACACTTATGTATGTAAAAATATCTGTGTGTGTGTGTGTCTATATACATATATATTTTTTTTTGTAGTAGTAACTAAATGTATATACAGTATGTATCTGTGTGTGTGTGTGCATGTGAGCATGTGCATATACCAGAGTTCATACCACAGGTAAATAATGATTTTTTAAAATGTTTATTTATTTAATGCTCTGTAACAAAATTTTACAATCTACTCAATAGTCTAGCTAGATGTGTAAACACAGAATTGCCCACTCAAAAGTTATAAATTTAATTATTTAATATTGAATACTGTCATTATTTGGTTTCAGTTATAAATTTATTTTGAAATTGTATATTTTGTGTAGAGAGTATTTGTCACCTCGTGCAGAAATGTATACTTCTTTGAAATATGAACTTTGATATATATTAACATCACTGGAAGTTTTGTTGATTTCCACCTATCACCATAGAAAAGAGAAAGTAGGTATAGAAAGGACGCTATCTGCACAGCTGCTAATACATTGTTAACAGTGCTGGGTGACTGCCTATAGAACTAAAATTCATTTGCGGGATATTTGTAAAGCTCCAATACAAAAGTGGACCATATACCATAAATACATATTTATGTACATAAGCATATAAATAAATCTATATATAAGTATATTTGTGTGTATTTAACAGGTGTTCCAGATTATTTAAACTCTCCATTAATTTATGACATTATGGTACATATTGCTGTTTAATGAAATATTATTCTCTCTTTTTGTAACTTGTTGAAATGAAGTTTTGGAAATAGCTTTAGAAATGTGAACATATATACATGTTTTTATAAAAAAGGTACGGCCAAACTTTCAGGAAACATTCTACACACACAAAGATATGGACATATGTCCGGAAACGCTTAATTACCATGGTAGTACTCAATTTCTTACACCTCGTTAAATGTCACCGTAAAAAATATTTCGTACAGACTCTGTTCCAATTAACCAATGGAATGTTTCGTTGGCTGATGTATCCCTGGAGTATGGTGTATTGTATCACAGCCTTCCTCGATACGGGCGTTGAACCTAGGAAGTAAAGTACATTGTAAAGAACCAATCCATTGGGTAATTGGAACAGTGTCTGTACGAAATGTTTTTTACTATTACATTTAACGAGATGTAAGTAATTGAGCTCTACCATGGTAACTAAGCATTTCTGGACATATGTCCATATTGCAATAATATTTTCTTTCTTTGTGTGTGTGGAATGTTTCCTGAAAGATTGACCGTACCTTTTTGTAACATCCTGTATACATATTTTTTAATGTTGCCAACAAGATACAATATTCATACTCACAAATAAATTGACGGGAACTAAATAACGATGCTTATTAACTATTCTATTATATTATTACATATTCTATTATATTCTACACATTAACTATATTCACTATTTATTGTTTGTCAAACACGCATAAAACACCATAACAGCGCAAAGTTTGGGATGTAATGTTTGTCATTTAAATACAGATGCAATTTACAAAAAAAAAAAGTTTACAAACCATCAAATTCAAAAGGAGTGATGATTAAACACATGTGAGGTACAACAAAAAAAAACAAGTAACTGAAAACAATCTTAAGTTTTAGTATGAATTTAAGCATATCAATAAACACTTTATTATTATTACTATTAGTATTATTATAATCATCATTATCATTATTATTAAAAATTTTTATTTACAACGTTTACTTCTAATTTTTACAAGCAATCAACAGAAAAAATTTTATTTGCCCAATATATTACTGAAATTCCACAACACACAAACAAGTCCTCAACCAATTTTGTTACTAGAGTACAAAAGTATCCACCCGGAAAATATTACATACACGAACCTTGAAGCAGCGTTAATAACAGTGCCTGACATTAAAACTCAATGTCCTTGCTATGGGAGGGACAAAAGAATAAAAACATATACATCAAAAGTAAAATTTTCTAATTAGTCTTCTTGGCTTACATGAGATAGGCGATGCACATTTTTAAAATATGAAACAATAATTCGTAGCATTTTAAAGAAAAATATTAGCCTCTAGGCCTTTTCACTGTATGGGGCTTGTTATTCCAGATGTAATTTGATACAAAAAAGTTATAAATGTAGCTGTACTATAAATAAGTTATTGAAATGCCTTAATGGCCAGTTATATGATTAGAGATCTCATGGGCTGGCTTATCAGCATTTAATACCATAAAATATGAACAGATTTACATAGTGTTAAAAGCAGTAAAATAATGTTGTTTAAAAAAATATTTTTAGTTTATAGAACATAATAAAATACTGTATGTTGATTTCATTTGAGGCTACGAATTGTGCAAAAATATATCTAATGCTCTTCCAAATAAAAATTGATAAAGCTTTTTTTTAACTCTATATTAATTGACGGATGATAATGAAACATTGATAGTCTAATTTCTATGTGCCATAAATTATTTGCTACATCAAAATTTGAAATAAATTAATAACAATGTGTTGCAATTTAATTTCTGAATTCTGTCCGTAGCAAATTATTTATGACACGTAGTGATAAGCGTACCAAAGTCGTCAGCAACGTAAGTGCAGCCATGCTAAGTAGTATTTTTGTGTGCACTCTAACATTGTCAAGTTATTCAGCTTTGATTATGCTGTGTTTTCAAACAAAACTGTAAATATGTACTGAAAACACTCTCTTCTTGGCTAATACGTTATGATGTAGTAGGACAGACAGCTGCTGTCTGCATTAGTATTGAAAGTTCACTCAAACTGAAGATACTTGCCGACTACATTATAGTTGATCATATCAAATGAGCCCTGCCAACTGCCAGAATATCGGCCAGTCAAGGGTACTTTAAACTCATATATTGGCTAGGTCAGTGGGCCGTTGCTGATAAAAAGCAACAAGATGCGTAGCAGGTAGTGTATTACACAGATACACTAGTGTAACGGGTCAGTAGCGTAGAAGCCTACATCATCTTACCAACCAACGATCCTGGTTACAGCGCCAGAAATGTGACGCGGCGGGAATTTCTGAAGCCTACATCGCCTTACTATTGGCCAGTAATGATCGTATAGTGGTCGTTAGAAGATATACTTGCAGTACTCAAGTAACATACAACTCGTTGTTCTGACTGTTTTTATTAACTTGAAATTTCGACTTTTAGATACTGAAACAGTTCAGATCGCAATCATAACTTTATATGAGCCCTAAAACATCGTCAAAGCCTGATACTGTCAGGAGAGAACAGCTCAATTCAAGAAAACTTTTAGTGAAGTAGAACAAAGTTCCGAAAGTTCCAACCACGCCACAACATTTAAAATTTTACACACACATTGTCAAAGGCATACACTCTCAACTCTGCGAGTAACAACCAAGAAAAACAAATAAAATTACAAAAAACTTTGGCAATATCTGCATGGCTGCAGTGCCACCGCACTCCCACACAGCCCACACACTGTTCAACACACCCATCCTCCTCCGCGACCGAACAACAAGTCAAAGATTTCCGACCCCCGCAACGCTTGTTCTGTCCCTGCAGTGCCTCTGGTGGCCACCCAGCGCACCAAGGTAAAAACGTAACAGAAAACTAAATCTAAATGAAATATTGTAACAAATTACAATCTTTATTCTTTTAAAGAGCCTCCGAGGTGAAAATATTGCTTTGAATATCATAATTACACTTTAATTTACACCATAATCTTTAACAAGTTTAACATAGCACCGTCTCTCTCGCACACTCAACGAGCGGCCATGCATGTGCACTACCGTGAAAAGTAAAAGTAGTTGTTCCATGAAGTAAGCTGTTGGAATTCGGAATTACAAACGTTTAATATTTGCTTTAATTCACCAAATACATTTGCTACTGTTCCTCCATGACAACGAAAACATAAAATAAAACACTGCCCAAAGAAAAAAAGAAAACGTGTACAAAAATAAAACAAGTGAATAACAAAATATGACTCAACAGTAGTAGAAAAACGGTTAAAATATAATTATAACCATGCCAGGAACTGGGTAGGCACACGTGTGCCATCAAACTACACTTGCCAACAATACACCCAGCCTGAAGTTAAAGTACAATAATAGTTAAGTTGCAAATGATAATATTGAACTAAAAATTCAAAGTTCCCTCAGCCTAAAGAAACCAAATTAAATATAAAATTAGACAATTTCCATGCTGATACAGATATAATGCCAAACAAAATCTTACAGAACTCCTGTCAACAATACCTGAAAATAATGAAACAGATAATGAAAATTTAATGTATCAAGCATAAGGAAATAAATAAAATAAAAGTAAACAGGAAATAATTAAGGCCTAAGTGGTGGGTGGACCGCCTCACAATAGCCCCCTGATTTTACGAACCTTGGATTTAATGAAGGTAGCAATTTTATGAATACAATCTCAGAAACCTTAAAAAAATAACAAAATTCTATGACAAAAAAAAATCTGTAAGGAATTGCACAGACAATTATTAAAAAGTATATGATCTAATTTGCGGCATTAAAATATGAATAGTAGAGTTGCAGTTATTACTTGGTAAGTCACAATATTAAAAATAAAACTAAAATAGTGAAAATCCATTAAAAAATGTGGCAGTGACCGTTTGAAAACAGTGCATCGGCACCGCCGCCTGTGCCAAGCCGGCTCGCCTACTGTCTCTACCAATTACGAGGTATTAGGATCTATATTGAAGTCATACTATAGACGCATAGTTCCAGTGAATGCGCATATGCTCATTTGACTGTAGTTGATCCTCCTAGGCTGTTTCTCAACGTCAGTATATCTTTTGCCTCGCGCAGAATGTGTTTACGTTTTTACACAAACCCTATAAATAATAGTGGGAAATTATTTTTTCTTTATTGGTTTAACACAGTACGTACTTAAAACAATTAACTTGGTGCATAATTTGCTTAAGCAGTGCATTACTGCGTGTCTTAAATCTTGCATTTCACAAGTGTCATGGTAAAAGTGCTACGTATCAGTCATTTGTAGAACATTGGTCTTTACTATGGGTATGTCGAACTTGGAAACTAATTGGACGTTCGTGTATTACATAATCCAGAAATTCCAAATTTTTTTTACGTAATATACTGACTGTGAAAGCAATTATTTACAACCACTTGTATGTGTAATACTTGACGATTTTAGGTAAGAACGTCACAAAATGGCGTTTTTTGGAACGTTGAACATCGGTATATGCTATGGTGCCGCTATGTATCCTCCATCTTGTGTACGTTCATATAGTTGCGCTATCTGTATCTGCCTATTGATATAAGTTTATATTTCAAGTATCACTTGCTTTATTTTTCCGTTAAATGCTACAGAAGTATGGCTATTTGCTCGAGAGAAGACACTCGGAATCTCAGTTTTCTCATTTTTTGGGGACCAGGGTCAGTTTTACCTACTGTTCAATGTTGTGACATCTGGCTACTGATATAAATTTATGTTTATATTATTACAAAAAATTAATTTCCCGCAAAATGCTACATTAAGGAAGGGGGGGGGGGGGTGGCAAAATAAGCAGCTGTCGATTTTATGAAGGTAGCAATTTTACGAAAGCGATAAGAGGAACCTTGAGTATTCGTAAAATCGGGGTCTAGTGTTCATATATTCTGTACCAATATTTTATAATGTTACAGACAAGAAACTACTGTATATGCATTAGCAATTTTTAGTTATGTTTTTTTTCAGTGGCTCTTGACAGGTCAGATTGTTAGGTTCAAATACCTTGCCTACGAAACAATGCAAGCATAGGTACAAGGTGGTGCAGAGGAAACGCATGTTTTTCGAACCGCTGGTACGCGGCACTGGGAGGGGGTATTGACCTTGAACGAATGTTGGCAGACGGCCCATACAATGCTCTTTCAGTCGCTATGGAGCGTTGGAGCGTACAGCATTGTGTGATCGTTGTCGAGCAGTTTTTAAAAAACAATGAATCTGTAGTCACAGTGCTACGTCTTTTCCGTCAACATTTTAGAGTTGGACTTCGCGGTGCAGTGCCTGATCGAAATACCGTTCTCCGATGGGTTGCAGCATTTCGCAGTACTGGTTCTGTGATGAAAAGGAAACCACCCGGTCTTCCCCATTCTGTACGTACACCAGAAAATGTAGACCGAGTCAGAACGGCGGTTGTTACGAGTCCTAGACGATCGACTAGACGACATGCTGTAGCACTGGGTATGTCACGTTCGCTGCTCCGCATCTTACATGATGACCTCAAGTTCCATCCGTACAAAATAATGATCGTCCAGCAGCTTAATGCAGGGGATTTCGTACAGCGCAGAGAGTTTTGTCGCATAATGGATGAAATGTTTACGGAAGATCCCGATGTTACAGTCTGCATGAGTGATGAAGCACATTTTCATCTTGACGGTTACGTTAATGTTCAAAGCTGTCGGTATTGGGCTTCGGAGAACCCACAAGAATTACACCAAAAACCTCTGCACAGTTTAAAGGTAACTGTGTGATGCTGCATTTCAAATATGAGGATTGTTGGACCCTATTTTTTCGAAGAAGAAGGATATGCAGTTACTGTTACATCAGCACGCTATGTCGAGATGTTAAACAACTTCCTTCGTCCAGAACTGGAAAGGCGTCGAGTAAACACGATAGACATTTGGTTTCAGCAGGATGGTGCCACAGCTCACACGGCGGTGGTGCGACGAATGTTCCCTGGACATGTGATTTCGCGATTTGGTGATGTTCACTGGCCCCCTCGCTCACTCGACCTGTCGATATGTGACTTCTTTTTGTGGGGATATTTGAAATCAAAAGTGTACATCAACAAGCCTCGCTCACTCGATGACTTGAAGAATGCCATCCATCTGGAAATTGATGCCGTGCCGAATGTAATGGTGGAGAGAGCCATCCGTAATTTTCAGACGAGGCTCAACATTTGTATCCAGCAAGAAGGACGTCATCTCAAAGACATTATTTTTCACACCTAAATATGGTATGTAAATTCTAAAACTGCATTACAAAACCTATAACTTCATGCTTGTTATTATTCTCTTCAACCCATTGTGTCCCAGTAATTCAATATAGAAAAACATGCGTTTCCTCTGCACCACCTTGTATGTGCACAGGCAGGGGCATGTGGGCCTAGGTCCTACCTAGTTTTGGAGAGGCCCTTCGAGTAAAGATATAAATTTGTAAGGTGAAATTGGTGTATCTATTTGAAACAAAGATCCTATTTGTCAATCAACTGTGGTAGAAACACAACATTTTCTCATTTTCTTTCAGATATGCAACTGATCTCTACCTAAACTAATTTAATGTCTGCACATGCTTATAAGTGTAGAGAATGAAAACAATTCTGTTTTAAACTAATTTCAGGAAAAATTGTCAGTTCCCTATGCTGAAGTTTGTTCATAATTTCGAAAATTAATGAAAACTACTGAAGATAAAAAATAAGACACTATAGAGTTTATCATGCTTAGATTGCAGTATGGAGTCTCTTTTACAATACATAATAACTGCCAGCGTGAGCTGTTGCCAAAAATTCAAAATTTTTACTATACATAATAACAGCCATTAGCAGTTTCTTCGTTCAGCGCGAGCTGTTGCCAAAAATTGAAAATTTATGTGTCGTAACTTTGATCTTAAAAGTGTTTGCATATTGTATGCCATTGAAATGTGCATCGGATGTATTTATTTCGTTATCTAGAGTCTCAACGATTAAAAAGGGTTAAAATAATTCAAAATGAACATTTTAAGCTTGGTACTGTTTTTGTGAATTCTTGTCACATCATAATAGAAGCATCAATAGTAAATTAGTGTTCAGGATTTTATGGTGAATAATTTCATCCGCCTCTCGAAGTCTCTTGCGAAAGGTACAAACATTCTTAGAAAAAATGTTGATTCTCGCTTCAACTTAACTGCCACTTAGTACAAGTATTTAGGTTTTGGGGTAAGCTGATTTTGAAAGGGTTCACATTGACACCTTTAAGAGGCTTTTATCTCGGGCTCTTTTAATCCCTGAAAAATAAAAAATTATTGAATTACACATCCCTGTACATTGGTTTAACTTTGAACCCTACAGATATATGCAGTTCAGAGGCTACTTTTTAAAACTCCTTTGCAACTTACCTTGAATATGAGTTATATACAGTAGTGTCTTAGGAATTCATGCCTCGATAGTTTGAGGACTTGTGAACTTGGGGCACCTTTTTTTTTTGTTTAGTTTTACAGTAGAACCTCTATATTTCACTATCTAAGGGCCAAATACAAAATGGTGAAAGAGAAGGGAAATTGTAAATGGAGGGAAACAACAAAAACTGTAACTTAACACCTATTAATAAACATTTTTATAAAAGTCATTATTGCACCACAGATGTAATGCGCATGTATTTTATACTAGTATAAACACTGATCAAATTGCACTTCTGTTTTTAAACCTTTTTGTACACGTACATAGGTACATTCTACAGGTTTCTTTATATTAAAATTTCATACTTCTTCCACAATATCAACATTTACTTTGTAAGTAGAGGGAGAAATATTGTTAGCTTCGTAAAAAAAATAAGTGTAAATCAGGGGAAGGAAGTATCAACTGAAGTGTAAGTGGCAGGAATACAATACATTGTTAACGCAGGGAAAATTATGGGAACCAGAAAAAATGGTGTATTTAAGAGGAATGTGTAATTCAGGGGATTGTACAATCGGGGTTCTACTATATTTCTACAAAAAAATAGTGTTACTTCTTTAATTCTTTTTTCACCTAGACAATGGTTAATGCAAATGCTAGTGATAGTTTGTTTGAAGTCACTACATTCAATATGTCTATCAGGATGTTTATTTCTATGCTTCTTCTGACCCTATGACTTGAATGTGTTATGTTCTAATAAAACAGGTATCTTTATCTTACTGCAAGAGTGTCATCTCGCTCACTCATTCAGTCTCGACTAACGTCAGCCACACACTCGTGTCCAAGGATACAACATCTCTCTCTTTTTATTGTTTTTAGCAAGTCTTTAAGTAATGAACATAACTTAAAAATTTTTTGAATAATTTTACAGAACAGAGTTGTTTACAAAACTCTTAACTATTATTACTGAACACAAACCTGTTACAGTTTATCCTTTTCTACTTCTCAAACTCTTGAAAAACAATATAACTGTGGTGTCTACACTATTTGCACATCACTTGTCAGACAGCCTGACATGGTTCTAGTCGAGGTGGTATCAAGCGAGTTGAGGCAACCGCACCTTGGCTCGTTTCGCGCCATCACAAGTTACTTGCTCCTCGCACACATAACGATCAACATGATAACACGGTACATAACACCTCCTCCCTTTTAAGAAAACTTTCCCCCAACCCAATGTTGTGGTTAGAACACAGTTACAGCACATATGATGGTGTTGCGCTGGTCACAGCCTGTACACTACTTATTAATCACTACACATAATCCCTTAACTTCTCCGGTTGGTGTCTCACTCTCGATGGGTAACGGCTGTTAGATGGCTTGTAGCAACTCTCGCCCACTCCAAATCCCCGGAAGGGACTCACGTCACCGTCATCTTCCAATGCCATGGTGAGCTCTCTCATGGCTGGATGTTGTCCCTCCAAGGTGGTGCTTGAGGAACTCTGGATGGCGCGCTCTGCGGACCGCAGCGCTGGTGTTTCTTGACTGCCTTCCTGTGTAATACCAGCACACTCGTGGGCATTGGGGTGGTTACTCTTATGCTGCCTACTGACAAGTTTGCCCCCCTGGCTGCTCCATCTCCAAGCAGCAGTCATGTGTCTTGTTGGGAGCTCCTTGGGTGGGACCTGGCCATTGCCTGGCTCCCCAGCTGCTGAGATAGTTTCTCTGCGTGAGATCTGGTCCCTATGACGCCTGTGCTCCTGCCCATCTTCATCGGTGACAATGTAAATCTGCTTACTGTTCTGGCCAGATATCACTCCTGGCCTCCACTTTGCACTCCTGCTATTGTAGATCCTGTACCAGACAGCATCTTTTGCACTGAAATGTCGACTCTGGTCTACTGCTGCAGGTTGCGGTGGTGAGGGCTCGACATGAGCCAGTGGGCGTAGTGGGTCCAACGCCATCTTAAGAGTACGGCCCATCAACAGCTCGGCGGGGGTCTCATGACTACCAGCCACAGGAATGGTGCGCAGTGCATACAATACTCTTGCTAATCTGGTCTGCCAGTCCCCCTCGATGACCTTTTTCAACTTATTCTTCACTGTCTGGACCATGCACTCTGCTTGCCCATTACTTGACGGGTGAAATGGTGTCGTGCACATTAGCTGAATATCATTCTTTCTTGCAAAATCACCAATCTATCGAGATACAAAAGCAGAACCGTTATCTGAGACTAAAGATTCAGGTAAACCATGGATGCTAAACATGTTCCTCAACTCCCGCACAACTGTTTCCGAGGACATAGACTTCACCATTTTCACTTCAGGCCACTTGGAGTAGGCATCCACTGCAATCAAGAAAACCCTGCCTTGAAATGGTCCAAAAAAGTCTACGTGGACTCTGGCCCAAGGTTTAGTTTCCTTATTCCAGCTGACATCTATCTGCTTAGGTGGGTTTGCTTGTGACTGTTGACACTGCTGGCATCGCCCTTCCATCTTCTCGATATCCGCATCCATTTTGGGCCACCACATGTAGCTCCGTGCTACCGCTTTGGATTTCACTATGCCATCATGATTAGCATGCAGCATCAGTAACAAGTCCTTCCGCAGTTCTGGAGGAATCACCACTCTGCTTCCCCATAAGATGCAGTCATTATAGATTGACAGTTCATCTCGTCTGGTCCAATATGGCCTGAGCTCCTCTGTGACTGCCCCACTCCTTGCCCAACCTAAAGTGCAATTTTGCTTGACTACAGACAGCACAGGATCTGCTTCCGTCAAAGCTGCGATTCTTGGGGCCTCAACTGGGGGGTCGGGCAGTATCTCTAACATTAACACATCCCCTGCTAATGGAACTGCTTGTTCTTGGACTGTGACAGGCAGTCTACTTAAGGCATCTGCATGTCCGATGCTCGGCCCAGGCAGATATTCGATCTTGTAGTTAAACATAGATAACAACAGACTCCACCGCAGTAACCTGGGGGATAGAATGTCTAGAATTTGCCTGTTGGGGTCCAGCAATCGCAACAGGGGCTGATGGTCGGTGATAATTGTGAAAGGTCTAGCCGTAACATACTTCCTGAACTTAATTACACCGAACATAATGGCTAAGGCCTCCTTGTCTATTTGTGCGTAGTTTCTTTCATGTTTGTGTAGTGTCCATGAACCAAATGCGATAGCTCTTTCACTTTCATCAGCTTCCACATGACCCAGAACTGCTCAAAGCCCATACTCTGAGGCATCACACATCAAGGTTACCGGCTTCGATACACTGTAATGTGCTAAAATGACATCTGACTGAAGCAACCCTTCTACTGCATCAAACACCCTATCATGAGCTACCGTCCACTCCCACTGCTGACCCTTGTCGAGTAGGCGGTGAAGTGGTTCAGCTCGAGGGTTCAGCTACACTAGCCTTATCATGCAGAAACCTATCATAGAAATTAAGCAGCCCTAAAAAGGCCTGCAGCTCTTTCTTACAAGTGGGGGTTTGAGCATGGTGAATGGCATCCACTTTGGTCTGTGTCGAGTGTATTCCAGCACTGTCCACCAGGTACCCCAAAAACCTGACTGATGATGCAGCGAAGACACACTTTCCCTCTTTGAGCCGTAACCCTGCCCGTTCGATACAACCAAGAACGTGATGAACTCGCTGCCAGTGCTGCTCTACAGTCGTGCCCATGACCAGTATGTCGTCCAGCAAGACAACTCCTTTAATGCCCGCAAGCAGGGTTTCCATCAACCTTTGAGAAACCGCTGTAGCACACTTGATGCCAAACGGCAAGCGTTTCACTCTATATAACCTCTTTGTGGTGTTTACCATTAGCAAGTCTGCAGTACCTTCATCTGCCACCTGCAAATAGGCATCTGCAAGGTCCAATTTGGTGAATACCTTGCCACCTGTTAAGTTGGAGAAAGCTTTGTTGGTTGTTGGTTGTTGGCAGGGAGTAAATTTCAGTCTGACACACTCGATTCACTGAACATTTGTAATCTCCACAAATGCGCACAGACCCATCAGCCTTGCAGACAGCAACTATGGGGGTGGCCCACTTAGAATATGTCACGGGCTCGTATACACCTTGCTCCACCAGTCTGTCGATCTCATTGCCGACAGCTTCGCTTAGCGCAAACGGCACTGACCTGCATTTCCGAAAAATAGGCTGTGCATTTGGTTCGATTTCTATGCTCACTGATGGCCCCACATAGTGTCCCAGTTCTGCACTGGCAAACACATTAGGGAATTGAGTCTCTATATGCTTGCTGTCACATTTACCCGCATCGTTAGCATCCCCTCCACTGAAACGCCTAGGGGTTCCAGCCAGCTCCGTTCTAAGAGACTAGGTCCGCTGCCTTCTGCTACCAACAGTGGTAATCTGACATCTGCAACACCTGTCTGCATACGCACTTCCAATGAGCCTAGAACTTGTAGCTTCTCCTGGGACCAGGTGTGCAACAACAGATTAGCTGCTTGGAGCTCTGGCCTACTTGGCCATAATCGTTCGAAGGTGTCGCAGCTAATAACAGTGAATCCCACCCCAGTATCTACTTCCATTTCCAAGGGCCTGCCATCCAACTGCACCTGAATTTTTATTGGTGGGTGTAACACGGAAGCATACGACTGCACTTGGTACAAGCTGTACAAGACTGTGTCCTCTCCGGATGAGTCCCTCCGTTCTGTCACGTGAAAGGTCCCACTCTTTGCCTGGTGGTGTCTCGGTCCCATGTGCGATCCTTTTGATTTTGCCCCCAGTTTCTTTTTGGAGATACACGCTCGCTCAAGGTGTCCTTGCTTGGAGCAGTAATTGCACCTTGTGGAGCAACGTTTGCAACTCTCTGCACTGTGAGGACCATTACAGCGCCAACAGATTGGTGGTTCTTGTATCTGCTTCCGCGAAGCTGGAACCGTACCCCAGGTCATTGTGTTCCGCGACACAGCATGACGTCTGGAAACACCAAAGCTTGCTGCTTCTGCCATTTCACATACTTCTCCTTTCAGGTCGCAGACACTCTGTGTAGCTGCTTCAGTCTAGGGCGGACTGAAATGACAAAGTTTCCTTGGCCAGCATAGCATGTTGCAAGGACTTGTTGCGCACCCCGCACACTAACCGATCACGCAACATTCTGTTCAGGTCAGTGAAGTTACAATGGGCTGACAGCCGCCGCAGCTCGGCCACATATTCCGCAATCGACTCCCCCGACTGTTGGTCACGTTTGTGGAATTTGTAGGACTCCACTATCTCGCTAGGCTTAGGGTTGAAGTGTTTTGATAATGCCACGAAAATTACATCTATGTCCACTTCACTAGTAGCCTTGGGAAGGCACAGCGATGCCGCCAAGACGTATAGTTCGGCCCTGAATACTGTGAAAAAGATCGCTTTCTTCTCCTCCTTGGCTGTCACTTTGTTTGCTGTAAAACAGTACTGCAGCCTGTCCGCGTATGTTTGCCAGTTGTCCTGTACTGGAATGAATTCTCCGAACGAATTTCATAACGCCATTGTAGGTTATGTGCGCAAGTCGCTCATTGCGGCACCCGGTGTCGCCCGTCGTGTGTGCTCGAATCACTCGTCGCCAATGTGGTGTCTACACTATTTGCACGTCACTGTCAGACAGCCTGACATGGTCGTGGTCAAGGTGGTATCAAGCGAGTCGAGGCAACCGCACCTTGGCTCGTTTCGCGCCATCACAGTTACTTGCTCCTCGCACACACAACTACCAACATCATAACACAGTACATAACAATAACTAAACACATAATTCTTAAATACTATAACATAACAGACTCAAGGCTACAACTACAGACTTATCACACTCTATGCTATAGAGTACAACATTGTTATAATGTACATCCTTCTCTTTCACTGATTGTTTAATGTATGTACCAAGGTTTTGACAAATATACAATACAAATGCTTAATTTTACTTTACCACAGAGTGTTTTAATTTACCATATTACGCTTCCCAAACTCCTGAAAGCCAACTAGTCAAACCTAACAAAATTACAATTTTTTTATGATACATAATCACACGTCCAGGTGAGAGTTAACACCTTTCTACTTGATCTGGGTAGGTTGCTTGCTATGTCTGTTGCTGGTGCACTAGCTTGCCTGTTTTCTGTCTCAGCCCAACCTCTCCACTCTGACTCTAGCTCTATTTCACGGTCTCCAGTCTCAGTTGCAGCCCTTCCTCTCCACTCTGGCTCGAGCTGTGCAGTATGACATCCACCAACACCTTTCCCTGCTGGTCCATTAGATCTTGTGTTAGCTTAATGTATTGCAGAGGGTGCTGACCTATTGCCTTGACCAGTTCCGTGGCTACCGCTATTACGGATTGTATCACAGCCTAATGACTTCACCCTGCTTGGACGCTCTTGACTCACTTCAATTATGGGCTCTGATACTAAATGCTGTCGATTCCACCTGAATAGTTTGCCCTCTGCCTCGACTAAATAATATCTGGGGTACTTAAGTTCATTTTGTGTTGCAGTAATTTGGCCATAAGCTTTCCTGTCTGATATTCACACCTTCTCCCGCATTTGCAAGGGTCACAGCTCCCGTGTTGTGTACCTCTTTATACCAGTGTTTCTGCCCTTCTTTTGATGATGCTAGCTGTTTTTGCATGTTTTTTAATGTCTGAGAGTGAAATGGGGTGAACATAGGCACAGTTGTTCTAACCTTTCTTCCAAGCGTTATGTTCAAAGGAGGCAAACTGCGTGGCAGGGGTGTACAGCGAAAAACTAGCAAAGTTTCATGAATGTCCTTGTTTTTCTTGGCAAGGATTTTTACTGTCTTCACTGCTGCTTCAGCACAACCATTTGACTGGCTTTAATATGGACTACTTATTCTCTGGATGAAGCCATACAGCTTTGCAAAATCCTGAAACTTCCCTTTCAACTGGGGACCATTATCCATCCGTACAGTTTATGGATTCCCAATTCTGCCAAATACTGATTTACACTGTTCAATGATTGAATTTTCATTCAAACTTGGAAGGCACAACAATTCAAAGTACTTTGAGAAGAAATCTGCAATGAGTAAATACCATTTACCCCCACATTTAATTAAATCCATGCCAACTTTTTACCAAGGATATTCAGGTATTGCTTCACTAAGGAAAGGTTCTTTCGGATTACTTCACATTTCAACACAAGTGGTACAGTTTTCAACCAACAATTGTAACTGGGTGCTAAGTCCCAACCACCAAACAGACTGCCTGGCCAGAGCTCTGCATTTGGAGATGCCCAAATTTCCTTTATATAACTGCCCTAGAACATACTTTTACAACTGATGGGAAATTATTAATCTAGTTCCCTTTAAGAGGAATCCTTCATTGATTGAAATGTCTGCCTGATACTGGTAATAAGGAGCAAACTCTTGCTGCCATCTCTGCTTAGGCCATTCATTTTGACAACAATCCTGCAATTTCTGGCAAACTTCATCAGACTGTTGATGCTGTTGAATTTGATCAAGAATGTTTTGGGCCACCGACAGACTGTTAACTATCATGTTGACATGTGCGATGGCTTCCTCGCCTAGCTCTTCATCCCTGGTCTCAGAGTCCTGTACAGGATTTCTAGACAAGCAGTCGGCAAGAAACCAACTGTTTCCGTGGTACATAGGAAACTGAATATTTGTATTTCATTAGCCAGATACGAAACCTCTGAAGCCTTGGTGTAAGTTCATCCACATTTTTAGACTGTAAAATCTGGAGTAGAGGTTTATGATCTGTTTCCAGAACAACAGGCAAACCTAAGATATACTCCTGCAGCTTTTTACATGTCCAAGTTAATACTAATGCAATGCCTATTTTTCAATCTGGGTATAGCTGCTTTCAGTTTTCGAAAGGACACGAGAGCCATAGCAAACCATAGACTCATCCTCATTGACCTGCAGTAAAGCACAACCCAATCTACATGAAGAACTATCTGCACTTACTACCAATTTCTTCTGTGTCAAAATCTGCTAAACATGGAACCTGAAGCATTAGATCCTTAATTCTGGCGAAGGCTTCTTGTAATGGGACCCCACACATACATTTGATCGTCCCTCAGCAGAGTATTCAGTGGTTCCAACACTTGGCTTTTGAGTGGAATGAAGTTTCCTACATAGTTCACCATACCTGGAAACCGTAATAATTCTGGTTTGTTTCTGGGTTCAGTGAATTTCACAAGAGCTTTGACTCGACTAGGTTGTACTGATATACCCTTAGCTGAGATGACATGGCCTAAATTGTTACCTTAGACACACCAAAAGAGCTTTTCGACCTGTTTATAGGTATACTGTGCTTACAGTACCTGGTAAGAACTTCATGCAGTATTCCATCATGTTGTTCCACCGTCTCTCCTAACACCAACACATCATCCATGTGCTGAAGTACATGGGGCCATCCCTTCAGGACTTGTGTTATCTTCGAGCTGAAGTATTCTGGTGCTGCATTCAGTCCGAAGGGATGTTTGGTGTACTTTTACCTACCAAATGGTGTGATAAATGTAGTAAGGGGTTGACTCCTTACAATTAGTGGAACTTGGTAGAAGCCGTTATTAGTTATAATTTGCTGAACACCTTTGCACTTTTGAGCTGTGCCAAGGTATACTGTACCTTATGAATTTGGAACACCGCTCTTTCTACATATTTGTTGAGTTCAGTGAAATCATGACACACGCGTACATTCTCCCCTTTTGCAATCACCACCGTAGGTGCACAGAACTCTGTAGGACCTTTGACAGGTGTAATCACCCCGAGCTGCACAATCCTGCTCAGTTCCCATTTCACTTTCACCAACAGTGGGACCAGATGTGGTGTTGTCAGAGCAAACGGTCTGTAGTCACTTTGAAGTTGGATGTTCATTTCAACCGCAATTTTCCCCAGCCCGTTAAACACTTTTGGGAACTCTTTGTCCACGTTTATATTGTTGAGGATCTGAACTACATGTTATGCCTGAATAGCATCTTTACCTAGAATGGGATTCAAAGGATTTTCTATGAAATAAACTTTGATTGTGTGTTCTCGTCCCTTGTGACAAAATGTTAAATTCCGTGTTACCACCACCTTCGAAGGGCAACCATCACGGCCACTGACCCTAGCAAATTTTTCCATAGGCCTGATGTTCGTAGCACTCAAAGTCTTGTTGTTGAGGCATGTGATGTCGGCACCGGTTTCAACAAGGTAATTAACTTTCTTTCTCAACTCTTTGACCTCATTCTCCACAGAAAATGGGTTGGACACTGGCTTTCGAGGTTTTGACGAGCTGTGACCAATGACAAAATCAGAGGTAAAATCTTCTTGGAAATCATACTCCTCTTTTATGTGATGCACATTTTTGGTCGTTTTACATTTCCATGCGAAGTGACCACGTTGGTCGTACGAAAAACAAGTCACGTTACGTGCTGGTCAACTTGAACACACTTCATGCAACATACCACAATTCTCACAACTGTTTTCTTGCCGACATGGTGGATACTGACTAGCA
Organism: Medauroidea extradentata; assembly: GCA_003012365.1. Taxonomy (NCBI): domain Eukaryota; kingdom Metazoa; phylum Arthropoda; class Insecta; order Phasmatodea; family Phasmatidae; genus Medauroidea; species Medauroidea extradentata. Next base: position 37,489 of record PNEQ01001483.1, on the reverse strand, counting down.
TTCCGTGACGACTCTTTTCGACGCATTCCGACGTTATGGCCACTGATGTTTTTTTCTTTAAACACTACAGCTGAATCAAATTGCTCCTACTGCATGTCCCTCTGATTATATTCCACTCGTGAGACGTTTGCCATCTGTTTTTTGCGCAACTGCTGGGACTGAGAGAGCTGCAACTCACCTTGGCGACACATGTTGACAACTTCTTGAAGTGTCAAACTGCTCTGTAGCTGCATCTTTTCACTCAGTGTTACATCTCGCATGCCAACTACCATCCTGTCGCGGATGAGTTCTTCTTTAAGGTTTCGATAATCACATCCGTCAGCTAGGTTATGTAGCGACGTGATGAAGTCTTGGACACTTTCAGTCGCATCCTGCACTTGCGAATTGAACTTAAACGTTCAAAAATAATATTCACCCGCGGTTTGAAATGTCTATCAAACACTTCAATAAGTTCTTTGTAAGTCCATTTTGTTGCTGGCTTTGGGAAAGTGAGAATAATTTCATCTGCCTTTTTCCCCATAAGGTAAATTAGGAGGTTTATGTTGTCTGCATCTGCACATTTCTGCTTACCACTCAGATTTAAAAACCTATCAAATTGTACCTTCTGTCGAAACCAGGCATTCAGATCCGAAAAATTGAAAGGGCTTGTTGGTTTAATCTGCAATCCCATCGCCTTTGTTTCACCGCCAGTAGCCATTTTGCTATACAGTTACACTTTTACTGAAGATAACTTCTGACAATCATTTGTGAAAGAAACACTTATTGCGCGGTGACACTATTGACGCCCGTCATCCCGGAAATATTTTTTTTTTTTACCGCTGCCACCATGTTCTGTTCTAATAAAAGAGGTATGTTTATCTTACTGCAAGAAAGTCTCGTTCGCGTATCCAGTCTCGACTGATGTCAGCCGCACACTTGTGTCCAAGGATACAACAGAAAGTATCTACTCTATATAAAAAGGATTTACAACCTGTGTTATTAAATGTAACTTTTTTAAACCACTCAGTGGATCTACCAACTTTTGTAAAATGCAGAAAAGTGTACAAGGAGGTAATGTTTTAGTGTACGAGATTTGCATAGAACATATTACAAAATTAGAGGAAGAGCAAAATTTAGGAATGGAAAGAAAGGTTATGCAGTATAACAGAGTAATGATTGATAGGAGGAGACAAAAGCAGATTGGCAATTATTTATGTATTAGAATCAAAGTACAGTGAACCCTTGATAACTCGGACCTCGATGTCCAGGACTTCGGATAACTCAGGACAGAATTTTTAAAAAAATTTAATAATTTTTAATTAATCATTTCTTGGTTAAAATACATAAAATATTGTTTCTGCTGGATTTAAATTCATCACATTATATTTTAGAACAGTATTACTCTTTATAACGAAGTCGTCTATCGCTACTTAGCCTTTAATAATCCCACAGTAAATATCTGGCAAGTTCCGTTTGGTAAACTGTTGCTAGCGAGGCGCGCGATGCGCGAGTAAAGATGCAACGCAGCAGCCTGACCTCTCACTTGTTTATCTTTCCTCCCTCTTCGTCCTGCGAGCCAGGCACGCACGTGTGTCGTAAACAAACATTTCAGTGTGGTGCTTGTGAAATGACGGTAACTACGGGTTACAATGACACATAAACGGAAAATTATTTTGTTCTGGTATGTACAATGAATTCAGGGTTGCAAAACAAATTGTTGCGGACATTAAAAAGAAAAATTTAACATCATTGTTTTGCACTGTGATGTAGAAAAATTGATGAGAAGGTTTAACGCCCCTTTAACAACGATGTTTTCAAGAGCCGATGTGGGTGGTGAAAGAGCAACACAACATCCATGCCCAAGCCGGACACGATGAGTCACGCTCGCTGGTTGATGATGCTCTGTTGATAATGTAACGACGTCTGGAGAGTTGTAATGTTTTAAGCGTGAATCTGATTTGTTTATAAACTAATTCACGGGAAATATTAGTGTACATGTAATGGACCGTAAAATGTAAAAGTCTTATGCGGGATAATTTTTAACGATTTTCATTGAGTGACGCACATGAATGGATTAACAAGGTTTTGTAGTCATAATTTTTCCATGTGTACTATACACCGACAATATCTTTTTCTTTATTTTAGAAGAAATTGTCACGTTATGAACGAGTAAATATAGAAAAAAATGTACATTTGTTATATTCTTCACAAAAAAAATTTAAAAGGTAATTTTTTTTTTAAAACCCCTTATAATGGCTGCACCCCATTTTTTGGGCCTAAAATTTGGTCAAAAATATGCGGCGGTTACGCAAGTAAATACGGTAACTCTGTAGAACATGATTAACAATTTTATTGCTTTATAATATGACAATTTGTGTAAGAATAAAGCTGTAAATTATGTGTTCTATGATGCAATTTACATACATAAAATTAAATTTTAAAATTAGTATTGTTAAAATGTTATCACATAATGTACATTGACCCAGAAGGATTGTTAATTACAGTACCGCACCGTTTTTATTCATGTATAAGAGGAGGGTAGGAGGGTAGAGTAACTATCAGGCTAGCAGCTGGCTGCTGCCCCTACGCTGTGACATACGGACAAAAGGTATTTTTCAATGTAAACATCTTGTGTGAGATGCGTGTGGTCACGTGCTGCGTTTGTATTGCATGAGACTGTACCGGTTGACCTTGACTACTTCCGCTCGCAACCTCCCTAGCTTATTTTCAACTATCATTTCTTATCTCTCTCACACGTGCAGGCACATTGGCTGTCGCCGCCAGCCAGACGAAAACTTTTATGTGATATAAGGGTGACTGGTGCCAGCTTCTAGCACAGAGATTAAAAAAAAAAGGATCAGCCAGAAGTAGCAGCATAAAAAAATAAATAAAGATCGGACTGCCCACATTGTTTGACATTCTTTTATAGTCCTCCACATTACGTTAATTTTCCCACTGCATGGTGGCCCTCCCGTAACTTTATACGATATCTATTGCAGCCTCTTTTGCTTGTAGAAATAATAGTGTACTAATTTCTTCGCGTTTCTTGTGATTAATGACTGATTACCCCACCTCCCCGGACACCCCTCGATAACACAGACAAATCGTAACTCGGACAGCTTCTTCCCCCTTTTAGTCCGAGTTATCAAGGGTTCACTGTATACAAATACATACTGATAGGGACTATGGATCTTGATAGTAACATATGTATCTTTGAAGGATGAGACACATTTTGTGTGGAAGCGCGTTTCTCCAGAATAATTAGCTTCCTCGGACGAAGTGAAGACAGGTTGTCTTAAATTTTTATTTCTATAATAGGCTTAATTGTGTTCTAGAAGATTCTAGGTTGTGAAAGTGATGGACGTGAAGTTTTAACTGTAGCCTAATACACAATAAAACCTTTCAAAAATAAAAAAATTAATCTACTGAAAAAATAAAAAAAAAATTAGTACGAGGTATGTTATGTTACCACTATACAGACTATTCTAAGAAACATCTTTGGTCAATATACTAACATGTTGAGACACTTTGTTCTACAATTGTGTTTTTTGTCTCATAAATTATATTTCTCCTCAGCTTTTCAAAACATGATTTCTGGAAAATACAGTATTATTTTAAATGATTATTTCATATGCTTATAGTGATTTTCTATACAGCTACAAGTCCATGAGTGCTGACAAATTGAATTTTACCAATTACTGAATTTCTTGAAAATCTTTTCGTCTGTATGTTTTTTCTGCTATGTTTATACCATAATTTATTTAAAATTGTTACAGTTTATTGTGGCTTGATAACTGCAAGTGATTACTGAAACAGAGCAAGCTTACATTGTAATTTTATGTGAAATTAATTTTTAAATAAATCATCATATTAGTGTGGACAATATTTTAAAAAGTTTTCATGCAATATTAATTTTTAGTAGTTGTCAGTTTTTTTTCTCTTTCTTTCCCTGTACATAGTATTGTCTTCAGTGGGAACTAGAATGTCAGCATGGAAAACATTCTGAGACATTTAGTTGCTGGCATGGTGCAATAATAAGGTGGCATATGGTTATAACTGAGATGCGAGTGAGTTACATACAGTTCATAATGTGAGATTTTCCACCTATCATGCCCATAGTTGGCATACATATTTTTTTGTCTCCCTTAAACTAATTCAGGTAATAACTGAAGTAAGTAATTGTAGTGAAATGAGGAACATGCGTGAGTTGGGTATTTAACTAAAAACGTAATCAGCATTTAGAGTTATTGTTAAATAACTTGTGTACGTAATGCAGAGACTGAAAAGAATATATAACATATAAAAAATGTCACCATAAATGTAAGAAATTTAGAAATTTTCAAACAGGAACACTCTGTGATTGGCTTGACATCACTAAGTGCAAATCGCTTGGTGGGAAGTCATGTTTTCCTGGTCAAGGCAAGGCCAGTTACGTTGTTTGCAGTGTCAGTATTTTCAATTAGGAATTACAAAATGACTTGCAGCCACAACACGTTCGTGTTGAAGTCTTTAAGCATGTAGTACGGTGGATATTTATTGTGGTGGTGAATTGTGCTATAGAATATGCATTTAATTTAATACGAATCTACTAGACTTATGTGTAGCTAATGGTTTGCAACTTTTCACAGCCGTATTTGTATCCTACTTATTTCTCAGATATCACCTGAGAGAATATCAAGTGAAATGTGATCGTGGCGTTAGATTCACACTAAAATATTATCATTCATTCTTCAATACCGTACTTAACATGTTAATAATAGTTTAAATAATCACTAACATATTCACTTAAAATTTTACTCTGAAAGCCATTTTTGTGTAGTCTCTTACAAGATGCTACCAAAAGCTGGACAGCTTCTTTTTTGCAATGATTATGCTAAGAGTGTTTGCCCCTCGCTTCATAAATAAGTCTTATTTTTGTAAATTTTCTGGCTTACTATTTTGTTCCTTATCTGAAAATAGGATACACAAACTAATTAACGTAAAATATGTCTGGATAGGAGTACAATGGTTCTTTGCTATGTGATTGATCGTAATGCCAAATGTTAGTTCGAACTTGGAATATCCTCTAACTGTACGTATTTTTAATATACTGTATATTGATGGGAACTGAATTGAAAACAGTATATGCTAGGCTTTCCAATATTTAGATACAAAATTGATACATTTTATTGTGTTGGCTACCTACCGTTACTTCTGGAACTATTATTCGACCACGACAAGTATGCAGTGGAAGAGGAGATGGGCACAGCGCTAGTAGCGCGTTTCAGGCAGGGGTGGGAGAGGGATGATCTTGCAAGATAGGGAGTTGTAAAACTGGCCAGCGTACAGGGGTGGTCATGATTGTGTGCAACAGTGCCAACAGCTAAGGTCTCGAGGGGCGGCTCTGTAATGCTGTGGTCTTGACAGCTGATGGAGGGTGAATGGTGCATGTACAGTACAACCGTGCGAGGAGGTGCAACGACAAGGCATTGGAGTCGCATTCGGGAGGATGCGGGTTCGATCCCCGGCTTTGGCCATTCTAATCGCGGTTTTCCATGGTTTCCCGAGATCGCTCCAGGCAAATGCTGGGATGGTTCATAAACAAAGACAATGGCCGCATCCTTTCCTTGCTCCTATGAAACCATCTCTAATATCCTCGGTATCAACGAGACATAAGCTCACTTATGTTACCTTTAATTCTTATAAGGTGTGACATCAAAGAGGCTGTTACAAAGAAAGGAACAATATCAAATCTTATAAAGTTGCAAAAAATATGGCGGGTTTCAAATTTAAACTTAGACTATTTAATTATCTTGCCAACACTTGCTGACTGTACATGTTGGGTGGATCCAGGTTTCATCAACATAAACTACTTTTTTTTTGTGTTCCTGAGAATTCTCATTTTTTCTCATTCTCCGTAGATACCTCCCCCTTCAGGCAACAATGTCGTTTCTTTCCATCAACACCTTTATTTTATTTTTGCATTTCTTGAACTGAAATCCCATTTCTTTAAGAATTCGTCTCAAAAACTCTTTTTTTTTTCCCCAGGAAAATTAATTTCTTGTTTCAAAGTGGTTAGCAGTTTCTTGAGTATCGGTACTTTTCTTTTAACTGTGTAAAACTTTTGGACAGTGCGCCGAATAACACCACAATCAAAATCATCAATAAAATTTTTTTTATAAATGTTTGGTCTTTTTTCAGGTGTGGTCAGTTTTTGGCCACTGACATCTGCTTCGTTTCCTTCTTTTCTGATTTTGCAAATAGTTCGTTCAGATTTTCCTGTTGCAGCTGATGCACGTTTATTAGCCTGACTTATAGGATGAATGAGTTGTCCGGTAGCTTTCTCTTTATCACAAAAACTAATGAAGTTCCTTATTTCTTCCCTGCACTGGCTGTGTAACGTCTTATTACTTGACCTACTAGTAGATGCCATTATTAAACACTTAACAAACCTCCCACAGTTGTTTAATAGCGCCCATACCTTTCCTAAGTCACTCGCGAACGTACATACACGTGAACTACTGTTGCAGTATCTTTGGTCGTCACTTCTACTAGCCCTCTCTACAGAGCGCTTCCTTCTCCTCCTCCCTTCGTTTTGAAGGGAGAGGGTCGGAGGAGGGGAGACCGTCACGTTAGTTCGCATATTTCCCGCGTGCACACTTGACGTGATCGAGTAATACTTGGGTTCTTCCATGCTGGGGCTATTTCCCGGTGGACATCGAACTAATATAAGGCTTCGCGTAATGCATGAAACACAAGAATTTTTTTGTATTTTCTAAAATGCTACGTGTAATTTTTTTACTCTTGACTGTGTATTTCAATAATTGCCTTTAACTTAATAGTTGTGTATTAAATATTATTTTTCCTTCTGAGCAACTAAAGGTGTTTATAAAAGTAACTTGCGTAAATAGTGCTTAGTGAGTGTTTAGGTTACTCAGATTACATTTTAACTTACAATAATGATTAAAGTTTGTGGAAATATTGTGTAAAGAGCCTAATTCCAAAATATTATGTGCAGGTATTGAATGCAAAAACATAAATGATTGTAGTGATGATTCGCTGTTTCGGCGAATAATTTATATCCACTGCTTTCCGAAATTTTCCATGTTTTCGTTCAGGAACAAATAACTTCCCGAGTATTTTTAAGGATGTTTTAAAATGCTTATGTACTATATAAGACTTGAATAGCTTTCATTTTGCGCCAAGTCAAGATTACTTTGTCATAGCTTCTTGCGATGTCCGCACGACTGCTATGGGCGGCAGGCAGCAAGCGTGCTGGATTTTCGCCGAATGACATCACAGCGGGCGCCGAGCTGAAGTCTAGTGTTTCGGTGGGCTTTTAAAATTACGTTACGTTTTTTGCCGATTACACTTGAATCATAAAAGGAAAGTATGATTATTGCTTAAAAATGCCTACGGAATTGAATTAAAACATTAAAAAAAGTTGTGCGTGTTCCCAATTAAAGTTGGAGTATCTGTTTGTGACTGTAGTGGGACTAAAGTCTAAATATTTTGTATGTATAATGTAATTTTTTGGTATACAAGGCAAATATTTCTTAATATGTATTTGACATTTTTTGACTGTATTTGGAATTTGTTTTTTATAATAGTTTAGATAAATTTCTGCATTTTTAATTTAAATTACATTGTGCTTTGTACTTTGATATGGTAATGTCTAAGTTGGCCACAGTGGTGTGTGGTAGCACAAAGCAAAGGTGGCAATGGGAACTAGTTCTTCTGATTCAAGATGGCGAAGTGAGCGGCTGGACTTGGTGTGGTGTGCAGATGATAAAGGACGATGAGAAAATGGAGTGGAGGTCATTTGGTTATTATTTTTTCATTTGAGATATAATTTTCTGTTATTGGCTGAAGCGCCAGGAACATTTTATATTTTTTCTTTAGAGTAACACTCTTGGGCTCAACCTCGCCACCCACGAGGTGGTGTTTTAGGCAAATTGTGTGTTAAGCCATGTATTTGAATTGAACTAAAGAAAAGTAAAGTTGGTGCGTTAACATTTCATCTCGGTGATATTTTTTTATGAATATGAACTGATATTGTCTACACTTTGTTTTAAAGTTAGGAACAGGCGCGTGCCCTTGATGAATCCTGAGATAAGATATGTCTATGGCGAAAGAAGCAATTAGTCTGACCCCCTACAATAACAATGCAGTTACCATGGTAAATGAATGCTCAGATGGTGCATATGGTACAGTAGCGTATTGTGGAACTGACGTTAACAGTTTCCTGCACAAGACTTTTTATCAGGTTGTGTAAGGTCTTTGGACAGCCATCATCTTCCATAATGCTGAGTTTATTTCCATGAGCAATGCACATTTCAGTGTCACTAGTTCAAGGAACATCTAGAAACACAGCTCTTTCACAGTATGTGCGACACTCACAAATAACGTGCAAATGTTACAAAAAGTATTAAATGGAAAGTACTATGAAATCTTAATCAAAAACAGGTTACCTTAAATATGCTGTATATTCACTAAACCTCAAGTTTGCTTGTTCAAGGTTTTTACTTTGTATTGTGGCTTTAAGTGATCCTTTAGTAGCCCATAGGCTAAGGCTGTAAAAAAGTCAGTGAACAATTTATGTAGCAGTACAACATAAAGTTTGAATTCCCACCAACTTAAAACCCTGATTGCGTGAAGGTGTTAAGATTTTTACCTGTTGATCGACAAAACCTGCTCATTAGACTGATGTAATATACTTTTTACCCCAGCTGGTTATTATGTATTTATTAACAACTGTTGAATCTGCTACTTCATATTATTTTAACTGTGTATGAAATATGTGCAGACGTACATACCTAGATAGTGTATATACTGATACAAACTGCTCATTATCTTGTAAAAATTATTATGATATCTACTGAATATGTATACGGTGTAAAATTTTAACTTAAAAGAATGTGGTTTTTAATACAATGTGTTGGGGAAAATTTAAACACGTAAAGTGGTCCCATACCTTGCAAAAAAAAAAAATTCTGAGAAAAATACAGCATCATGTCAGTTGAATAGCTTGTACATAGAAGCATTTAAGCACCTAAAAATTGTGCTAGCATTTTCCAAATTAACAAAATAGCTGTGAGCAGACAAGTGCATCAGTGGTAAAATTTTTTTACATACACATATGTGTAGTGCAAATTAAATGTTTGTATAAAATACAGTTCATAATAATGCAGTTACCTGAATTAAATTAATGGCCGATTGTGCAGATGACAGAGTAGCATTTCGTGAAACTGACTGTACAGGCTCCTTTTATCAACAATGCTGATTCTATTTCCATCAGCAATGCACATTTCAGTATCGTTAGTTGAAGAAACAGTTGGAAACACAAACACAACAAACTATTTCACAGTATCGTACCTAGCCTACGTGCTACAGTCAATGTTCTAAAAAATTACTGAAAATCACTTACAATATTTTACACATTTCACATTTAATTACTTTAGGGAACAAGTTCCACAAAACATTATATCTTTTACTCCAGCATTATGAACTGTATGCATTTATAGGCCTTACTTCACACTGTTGTCAAAAATCCAAAATTTTCATGTAACAGTAAATATTAAGAATCACTACTGATTGAATACCGGCCAAACTATCAATTTTAAAGGTATTGTTTACTATTGAAAATGTTTCTATAGACGTTAGAAGTAGTGGTACGTAAAGAAAATTGTAATTTTCTAACTTAGAAAATTTCCATTGTTCGTTAGGTTATTTTCGTTAGGTTAGGTTAAGTTAGTTTTGGTTGGTAAAGGTTAGTTCTGGTTATTTTGGTTATTTTACCAAAAACACTGGTTGACAAGGTTTTAGTAATATGAACAAATCCAGGTAATTTTGGTTGCTGATTTAATATATGTTGAGTAAAAAAGGCCAGCACGTGATATTTTTATGTTAAAGAGTTTCTTCAGTTTATGAAGAAGTAGTAATACTGGGAAAGTTGGCAGTATTTTAAATATAATTGGTCAAAATTTAAATGAAATATGGCTAGTAGCAGCCTCAAATGTTTTGCTAGGTTGGTTACTGATGACATATCTGATGAGTAAAAATTGTCAGTACATCACAGTTTTATGTTATGAAGTACAGTAAAGTGTAGTTACTTTGCACAATTTTGGTGAAGCTTTGCAACACACATTTTTATTTTTAACGAAGCATTGCACGTAAGTTGACGGAAACATAACAGTTCTCAGTTTCAACGCTAAAAGAATAAATCAGTGCTATATATATCGTACTAATAAAAATTAAACGATGCAGTGCGCTCTAGAGGTGCAAAATAATCCCCCTTTAAGGATTCTTCAGTTTATAAACAGGAATATTTAACTGCAGTTGTTGGCAGAAATGTTTATTTATTTTTGGTAAAAATTGGAAGGAAATATTTGTCATAACCTTAAATGATTTTCTGATGTTGGTGTGAAAGCCTTTTTTGTTACAACAGTGTGAATACAGTGTTTTGAAATGAAGAAATATAGTTCAGATTGTGTAAATTTACCACAGAAGTTTTGCTATATCTGTGGACAGTATATTATAAAATTCAAAAGTAGTAGTTCAAATAGGACTATAAAGCAAGCATACTACTTGTATATTGATTGTCACGTGGGTGATCAAGACAAACAGTGGGCTCCACATGTTTGTTTCATTTCATGTCGTGTTATTTTGTGTGAATGGGTGAAAGATAATAAACAATGCCATTTGCAGTACCTATGGTGTGAGATGTACCTACCAATCACTGTAATGACTGCTACTTTTGCTTGACCAAAACTGCTGGCTATTCAAAAAAGAACAAGTGCACAATAGCATATCCTAATATGCCTTCAGCTATAAGGCCGGTTCCCCATGGAGCAGGCCTTCTTATACCCATACCACCACTTTACTGATCGCGATCAGGGACATGCAAGTGATACAGGTCTTACCTACATTCCACAAAATCCATGCAAACCTCATCTCATAAAACAACGTGAATTAAATGATCTTGTATGGGATATGGGCCCATAAAAACAAGTCAGAGCTTTTAAGTTCAAGATTTCATGAGTGGAATCTGCTTGCCAAGGATGCAAAAGTAACAGTCTTTAGAAAGAGAAATATGGCTTTGTCTTTGTTTTTACTGTGCAGAATTCTTTGTGTTTGTGTACAGATATTTTGGGGTTACTGAATGAAATTGGAATATCACATAACCCCACAGATTGGCATCTGTTTATAGACTCTTCAAAATTTATCCTGAAACCTGTACTTCTGCATAATGGTAATCAAAAGCCTTCTGTTCCAGCTGCACATTGAGTGGGAATGAAAGAAACCTATGAAAGTATGGAGAGAAAAAAAAACACTTATTGCCCTAAAGTATGACATTTATAAATTCAAATATGCAGTGATTTAAAAGTTATTGCCTTGCTGCTTGGGCTTCAAGGGGGCTTCACCAAATATTGTTGCTTTCTGTGTTTATGGAACGGTAGGGTAACACAACGACATTACGAAAAGAAATGCTTTCTCAAGAGAGAGACATTTGTACCTGGCAAGAGTAACATTAAGTACAAGCCATTAGTTGATTCTTCTAAGAAACTTCTTCTGCCGTAACACATAAAGCTTGGTCTGATGAAAAATTTTCTGAAGGCGATGGACAAAACAGGTGCGGGATTTTTGTATTTAAAGAAAAAATTTCCTAAACTAAGTGATGCTAAATTAAAGGAAGATATTTTTGTTGGACCACAGATCAGAATGCTACTTAATGATACTTAATTTGAGGATCGACTGAACTTGTTAGAGTGGGTTGCATGGAAATCTTTTTGTATCTGTGGTCAAGGGATTCCTGGGGAATAATGAGGCGGTTTAGCGACAGGCAGCATCGACTTGTCCAGCACCAAGCTGCACTTATTAGGCATACACCCTGTCTTCAAATAGACATGCAAACTCTGTTTTAAAATCTTTGTATGAGGGACCGGTACTGCACATACTGTGGACCAAATTTCGGGAGATGAGTCTTTACAATACACGCCTAGCAGTCCAAGGATCGGCGTTCTACAGTTGACATCTTTCACAACAACAAACTCCAACACCACTTCAGCTATGTCTTCCGTATGTCCACGTGTGCCACAATGAAACTTGACTAAACCCACTGATTTCACTTTGTGTCCACAAACCGCTCCAAGGTTATGTTTGGCTGTTTTAAGTTGCTGGTGCAGGCGACTTGCTTCACGAGACACTGTGGCAATATATTTACTTCTGATCCAGTATCCAACTTGAATTGCACAAGCATGCCTTGCACACACACACACACGC
>PNEQ01001483.1:0-25149 GCA_003012365.1 Medauroidea extradentata | reverse complement strand
CTATTACACCACTATTTTTAACTGACGCCCTCCCTGCTACTTTTTGTGTACTTAAGATTTCCTCTGATTCACATGCAGGGCGAGTCAATCTAACCTCTTGCATGTGACTAGTGCATGCAGTTACAAAGTGAGTTAACTTTTTGCACTTGAAGCACTGTTTCCCAATTGCTGGACTCTCATTTTTAGATTGTCTCGGCGTTCTTGATTTTTTCTATACTGCTTCAATCACTTGCTCACATTGTGACTCCTCACTGGTAGTTTCGACATGTTGCCTCACTGGAATAACCGCCTTGCTCTGCACATCAGCCCGCTGCTTACCTATCTCCGCAACTCGGCACTTCTCTACTGCCTTCTTTAGGCTTAGATCCCACTCCCTTAACAAGCATTCTCGTAGACCTTTATCCCTAATGCCCAGAACTATGCAATCTCTAACCACACTGCCTGGTCTTTGAAGTCACAGCCTTTGACTGGTTTTTTTAGGTCCCTCAAAAATGAATCAAATAGCTCCCCTTCTTCTTGTGATCGATAGTTGAACTTACAGCGTTCCACAAAGACATTTTTTTCTCTGGTTACAGTAGGTCTCAAATGCTGTTGTTATCTTTGTTAAATCCTTCTTGTCATCTTCCGATAGGTCAAAAGTGTTGTACAACTCGACGGCTTCATCTCCTATTATATTTAGCCACATGGCAACCTTAACAACAGACGATTTCGACTCATACCCTGTCACCAGTATGAAGATGTCAAAACTTTGTTTGAATTTGCGATAGTTTTCACACAAATTGCCATCGAGCACCAAAGCCGGTGCAGTTTGAACGACTCCGTAATGACTAATCTGCAGCCGCTTGACACATAAACATGCTGTGTTTCTTACTTTCTTAATAGTACAGCCAAGTAAGCAACCTGTCTCAGGCCACCAGAATACTGTCATGTCCGTAGTGTTAATTTCTGACTGTGCCATGTTGTGTTATTTATTTATCTTGTTACAACTGACAAAGTGCTGATTACTCTTGCTAGTTTTTTACTAGTCCGATATTGCATCGACTCTCTTTTGTTTGTTTACGCTGCTAACTTACAATCACAACAGTACTAGTGACAAAATAGCATTAAAAAAAAAAAAACAGTAACATCTTAACTGGCAAAGTCACTGTTGGAACTGAGTAACGTTTTAGCCTCTTTGAGCCCGGCACAATGCATATAGGCAAACATACGTAATACATCTTGTAAACATCTGATTGGGTGCTTATTGGGTGCTTACTTTCCAGTTTATCATTGTGGGTTCTGGCAATCCGAAGATTGTACACGTCTACTTTATAAAATGAAAAGCGATGTGTGTCAATGTTGTATCGCTGCATTCCGGGATCCAGCACTTGAGAATACAACCCATTATTTTCTTAAATTATGATTCACAACTCATAATACACATTCAATTTAATCTGTTTGTACACAAACAACTATAACCATGTACAGATAACATTCGAACACATGTCAAACAACACGTAGCAAGCGCCATTTTCCAAACCAAAACATTCAAATTTAAAAAAAAAAAATCACGTCACCGGATATTAGTACAAACACTAACGGTTTACTGCTGCTAACACGGTTACAACACAGGTTCAGTAGATTTGTATAGAGGATCCAACCCATGCCTACCACCTTGCAAGAAGGTGTGTTAAATGTGCAATCAAACATTGTTTTGTTGGCGTTATTGACAGAGTAGTCGCGTCTTGTTTAAGCTGTCTTTGCAAATGAAAAGTTTTTAAGTGTAAACAAGGAAGTTAAAAATATATTGTTTGTGTGACCTAAAGTCTATTATTAAAGTAATTCATTTCTCCAGAATATATTATTTAAAAGGTTATGGGCCCAGACACAGCCTGTCAAGATTTTGGATTAGGTTGCTGAGTTAAATACGGGATCGTAAGTATAGTTATTATTGTACGTTCCCGGTTGTAATTACTGTGATCGTGTTGTTTTACGTTCATTAAAGGTGACAGTAAACTGAGCCATGGAGAGTGAGAAAATGGTGGTTATCCTTAAAGGTAAAAATAACTGAAATATTTGGAGTTTCCAAATTAGAATAATATTAGCTGCAAAGTAATGCCTTGACGTTGTAGAAACAGATTTGAAACCAAAAGACGAAAGTTCGTCATCGTTCACAAAGGACAGCAAAGAATGGATGTTGAAGGATGTCAATGCACGTGAAATCATCGTCACGAGAATGGATGAAAATACGATGAGGCATATTCTGACATGTGTAACAGCCCATGAAATTTGGTGCAAACTGAAATCAATATTCGAGCAGAAGTCGCAAGTTAGTTTACATCTGCAGCAACAAAAATTTTTTAGTTATAGCTATGCCGAAAAGGGTATTGCAAATCACGTATCAGAATTACAGGAACTGGCCTTTCACTTGAGACAAGCTGGTGAACAAGTGTCTGATCAAATGCTTATCACCAAGATCCTGATGTCATTACCAGCTAAATACAAACATTTTCGAACATCCTGGGAGTCGGCGACCTCGGACAAGCAAACACTCAACGAGCTTCTAGGTCGCTTGCTGATGGAAGAGGAAAGATTAGGGGACGAAGATAAACCAACACACCTGGAGACAGCATTACTTGCGAAGAGAGTAAATGGAAATTTCGAGGAGTTTTCTCAACCAGGCTCAGAAAAACGAGTATGTTTCTACTGTAAAAAGCCAGGACACATAATTAAAAATTGCTACTTCCTTAAAAACAAGGACAAAAGGAACACACCCTCAGAGGCTTTAGTGTGTGTGGCTCTTTACCACAACAGTACATCAGATTCTGAATCCTTTTACCTAGACAGTGGTAGTTCAGACCATATGAGTTGTCATCGAGAGTGGTTTTCGTCTTTTCGGTCAGTAAAAAGAATGTGAAAATAGGCAACAAAACATTGCTGGAAGCCTGTGGGATTGGAGAAATAAATGTTACGGTGTTTAACGGCAGCTCATGGACAGAAACTGTAATAAAAGACGTGTTATGTGTCCCTAAACTGGAGTTGAATCTACTCTCTGTTGGCGCATTGGTAAACAAAGGTTTCACAGTAATTGGTAGGTCAGATGGATGCTCTATTGAAAAAAAACAACGTTGTATATGCAGTGGCAGAACGTCAGGAAAACTTATTTGTTGTAAAGATTAAAGTACTTCTCAGTTCATCATACTCAGTGAAATCGGATAACTCTGTAGACATGTGGCATAAAAGGCTTGCCCACCAAAATATCTCACGTGTTAAATATGTCTTGAACAAGATGAATATAAAGTACACTGACAGTGAAAGTTACAATTTCTGTGAAGACTGTGTGAATGGCAAACAGCATAGGTTACCATTTCCTTGCAGCGAAACTAAAACTGATCACCCTTGTGAACTAGTTCATGTAGATTTAAATGGACCCATGGAAGTGAACAGCATTGGCGGAGCAAAATATTTCCTGATTTTCAAGGATGATTTTTCACACTTCAGAACTGTATATTTTCTCAAGAGCAAGACTGAAACAGCGTCCAAATTCAAAGAGTTCTTGGCCGCAGCAGAACATTTAACAGGATTCAAAGAGAAAACCATTCGTAGTGACAATGGTACAGAAGTGGTCAACAACGATATTGCAACACTGTTGATGAACAAAGGAATCAAGCATCAAAAGTCAATCCCGTATGCTGCTGAACAGAATGGCAATGTTGAGAGGGAAATGAGAACCATCGTAGAGGCAGCCAGGACCCTGTTATCTTCATCAAACCTGGGAAAGGAATATTGGGCAGAAGCAGTCAATACATCTGTATATGTAATAAATAGAACAGGTACAAGCTCAATGAAAGACAAAACCCCATTTGAATTATGGTGTGGCAAACCCAGCAAGATAGACTACTTCCAAGTGTTTGGTTGCGACGCCTATGTACACGTGCCCAAGCAAACTCGCAGAAAGTGGGATAGGAAAAGTAAAAAGGGAGTATTTGTGGGGTATAGTGAAAATATGAAAGGGTACAGGATATATTTCCCTGAAGAAAATAAGGTTATTGTTGCCCGTGATGTAATATTTCATCATAAAAATTGTCCAAATGAAGATTTAACGAGGAAAAATAGAATGCCTGTTGAGTGAGAAGAGAATAGTGACAACCAAGAACAAGATGAACATTTCGAATTTAACAACCATACTGAATTGGAATTTCACCAAAATGATGCTGAGCCAGAAGCAGGAAGTAATTTATGTACTGAAAGCACAACTACTGGTACTCACAGTGAAGAAATGCAATATCCTGATCTTCAACATGTTCGTTCTTTGTGATGTCGAGAGTTGTTAAAGATGCCAAGTAAATTTCAAGATTACTGCCTTTTTTCTAACAGTTGCTTTAGTGAACCTCTGTCATACGCTGAAGCTCTTAATCGACCAGAAGCAATAATGTGGAAGAAAGCGATTGAAAAAGAACTCAATGCAATGGAAGAAAACAATACCTGGACTGAAGTAGATCTCCCAATAAATCAGAAGCCCATTGGCACCAAATAGATATTCAAAATTAAGAATGGAAGTCAAGATGAAGACACCAAGTACAAAGCACGTTTAGTGGCGAAAGGTTTTCAACAAGTTCATGACTTCGACCACTCTGAAATATATGCTCCAGTGGCCAAGCTACCTACTATGAGATTGTTTCTGTTCATCGCTCTCAAGTACAAAATAATAATTTACCAGCTTGACGTCAAAAGTGCCTTTTTAAATGGGAGGATAGAGGAAGGGGTCTACATTACCAAGCCTGAAGGTATGGATGCTGTAAACAACTTGATTAATGGGGCACCGGTTAAAGTGTTGAAACTAAACAAATCACTGTATGGGCTGCACAAGTCACCAAAGTACTGGAATGAAGAATTTAACTCATTCATGATCGAATTGGGATTCAAGCGGTCTAAGTCTGACTATTGCCTTTACTGTAAGCTTGAAGTTGACTTAAGAATCTATCTTCTCTTGTACGTTGATGACATGTTGCTGATGGGAACAAATCATGAAGCAGTAAACCTGATTTGACAAAAGCTAGCTTCCCGATTCAAAATGACAGATTTAGGAACAGTCTCAAATTTCCTAGGTAGAAATATTTGTCAAAAGGATGAAGAAATAACACTGGATCAAACCAAATACAGTGAAACTTCCCAATACCAGACACCTTTGGTGCATAAAAAAATGTCCGGTATTGAGAAGTGTCCGCTATTAGGAATTACAGTAGTATATAAGAAATATAGTACATATATAAAAAATTTTAATACAAAAATGGTAGACCTACATAATTTTCTTAACTCTATACTGCGTTAAACTCTCGCTAGTCCAAGGCCGAATTTTTGTGGTATTTTCGGAGAAATTTTAAAACCTTTCGACGATGTACTGCAATAAATCTTACCACACGCCGATACAGCTGGCTGGCCGACGTGACTCATCCACACACACTGGCGCACGCGAGCATGAGACTGTGTGCCTTGTCTACACGTCGCTCGCTCTCGCTCGCACTGTCAGCCGGTTTGGCACGTGAAATATTTCCGAGTCGTGTGTCAAAGTTTCCGAGATCGACGTGGGTAATTATTAAAAAAAAAGTTTGATGTCAATGTTTTGTGGTGCATAATTTACGTTAACTGCAGCTCATGTCACCCTAATTTTTCCATTGTTCTCAACGTGTGTGTGAACAAATCCTCACTCCATATGCATTCGGCTAAAGTCGAGTATTTTCATACGGCTAACTTAATTGAATGAAAGGCATGAAAAAAAAAAACGTTTTCTACACTATCAATCTGCAGAGTAAACGTCACAGCCTCAGAAAGAAAGAAACAGAGGCTACAAAACCACTCAAACATTAGTGTATCTACAGTCAGTCCATCCGTTTTTGGGAATGTACGTTTGCTGGAACCGCAGCTATTCTCCGTCCACGACTTCAGTATTGCTTCTCTATTTTTTATTATGTTGGCAATCTGAGTTTTCCCCACGTCGAACTTCGCAGCAACGTCACGGGCGCTTAATTTTTCTTTTTCATGCATCCTAATCACAGCTAATTTATCCTCTAAAGTTAAACGTTTACGCTTCTGAGACATTTCACACAAAATAAGTCGCTCAATTACGACTGCTACACTATTACGTGAAGTGCATGAAAAGAAGAGTAAACAATGACTAAGCGCTACAACACACGTCGCATGCGTGTGTGGTGGGAGAATCGAGTTACACAGCAGCTGCGCGCGTGCGTGTGTTTGTGTGGGGGGTCGAGATAACGCGAGGCTACGCGCTACCTGCTTTCAAGGGGTGTACAAATCGCACTTTCTTAGTTACGACTCGCTGCCGAAACATTCATTGAAGCTGCTTTGCAACTGTTTTCACTCCTCTTTTTTGCACATTTTGTCCGTTATTCACTACTTATTATGTGTCCGCGTCTGTTAATAAGAATGTCCGTTATTTTGAGAGTATTTCTCCATAAGGCTCTATGTTAATCTGCCGGTGATTGGAAAAATGTCAGTTTTTCGGAAGTGTCCGCTATTCGGAAGTGTCCGCTAAGGGAAGTTTCACTGTACCTAGAGAGCATTCTACTTCGCTTCGAAATGTCTGATTGCAAACCTATGTCAACCCCTCAAGAGGTCGGATTGGACATCACAGACAAATCTGATGATAAAGTACTTGAGAAGAGTTGCAGAGCACTCATAGGTTGCCTGATGTACGCTATGTTGGGAACTCGGCCAGACCTCAGTGCAGCAGTCAGCTTTTTGAGCCGCTTCCAAAACCACCCGGGGATTGACTTGTGGAAAGCCTTGAAAAGGATCCTTAGATACATTCGAGGTACAACGAAACTGCAACTTGTCTATACATTGAGTAACAAGTGCCCCACTCTACAAGGATATGTTGACGCCGATTGGGCTGGCAGTTTACCAGACCGTAAGTCAACTTCAGGCTACGTGATGCAGGTGTTTGGCTGCGTGGTTACCTGGTCCTCTTTCAAGCAGCAGTCAATCTCACTGTCATCAAGTGAGGCCGAGTATATTGCCTTAAGTTCTGGGGTAAGTGAAATACTGTGGCTGAAAAGTCTTCTGATGGAGTTGGGCATAAATGTGGAAGAACCCGTGACAGTTTACGAAGATAATCAGTCGGCTATATATGTGTCGAAAAACCCAGAAAACCACAAACGTCTCAAACACGTTGATATTAGATATCACTTTTTTAGAGATGTGGTTAACTCTGGAGTGATAGCCCTCAACTATATCAAGTCTGATGAACAGTTGGAAGATGGCTTTACCAAGCCTCTTGGAAAAATAAAGTTTGAACAATTTGTACAAAACTTAGGTCTCAGATTAAATTGTACCCTAGGTTAGCATCAAGTTATGTATGTTTGATTGAGAGGGAATGTTAAATGTGCAATCAAACATTGTTTTGTTGGCGTTATTGACAGAGTAGTCGTGTCTTGTTTAAGCTGTCTTTGCAAATGAAAAGTTTTTAAAGTGTAAACAAGGAAGTTAAAAATATATTGTTTGTGTGACCTTAAGTCTATTATTAAGTAATTCATTTCTCCAGAATATATTATTTAAAAAGGTGTGAAGCAAATTTTACTTTATCTGAACGTGTAACATGGCAGTTCAGTGCTAGTTAGACTGCTCAACCTAAATGTAGTATGTGTGAGAGAGGCACAGCTAATTTAGTACTCTCTGAGTGTGGGCATGTTTAAGAAGAGGCCCCAAAGCTCTCGTAGTCAGTATAAACTTTATTAGTGTTTAGCTACTGAAGTCCTGTGACTCTGCCTGTAACATGGATGTAAATGATGTAAGCAAGGATCATTTTGTAACAAATTGTATAAAAATCAGCACAGTTATACTTATCATGTGTTTATTTTATTTACTTAGTGGATATTGAGAGAAAAAAGTATTCCCATGTTTTGCTGGCCGAGAGCAACTTAATGTTTTATTGAATTGAGGATTTACAGGTCTAAGTAGTGGGGTTTAGTTATATTTTTTAACGTGATCAATTGTGATTTATTTACATATGTTTGCTACTTTGCCAGCTTAAGATTTTACCTTGCTTCATTATCTTAACTGTTAAAAATTAAAATTGTTGATGCTTATTCTTTTCTTTCTTTTTTTTTTGTATGTATGCATAGTGAATTTTTTATATTGCTGTCTAGTATAGAAAATTGTAAATATCCAAAGCCATCTTGTAGAAAGGATATTTGTCACCGATGTTTCTTTGTGTGTAACACTGTTTTACCTCGTTGTTGTTCTTTACAGCAAGCTGATAGTCTTTTCCTTTTTTTATATTTCTAATGGTTCTCATACACCTCATAAATGTGAAAATAATATATTTTTTAACCCTTGTACCAATGGAATAATTTAATATAATCAGCAACTCTGTTTAAAATTTTGGTTAGTAGTTGTACTTTCTTTTTATGTCAAATATACCTTATCTGTTTCAAACAAAGATTTTTACGCCAAAATCAGTCTCTTCAAACCCAAATAACTCTACTGCCCCATTGCAGTAATCCAGCTGTCACTAATATATACGTATATAATAGCATAATAATTCTCATCGCTAAGTCTTAACCTGGGATACAGCCCAGAAAACCTTCTACACCGCAGACTTATATCATTCCAAACGAATGCTTAAATATTTCACAGTGGGTTTTACAACATAATAAGTGCTTTAAGCTAGCACCTTTATATTTATAAGGCTTTTTCCTTTATACAACCTAAAATTGTAAGTATACAGAAGAATTAGTTGTAAAGTTTCAACACAACCTTTGAAAATATAATTCAGAATGCCAACATCGTGTAGTAGACTATTTTTCATATAGCTCAGAGAATCAAGTTTTCTGTGGTCATAGGTGGAATAAAGATACTATACACATACTTATAAGAAATTTGTTGGCATGTTTGTACATTTTTGGATTTTTGTATTCAAATGGTAATTATTGAACATAGGAATCAGCAACTTTGAATTGGTTTCTAGTTAGTGCATCATTTATTACTGTACAGTAGTATAATATAAACAACATTAATAGTAATAATAGCACAAAACATTGTTATTGATTACAAAACGTGGGAGACAAGAAAATATTTATTTTTCTCTTCACCTATAATCATCTAAAAGTGGAATGGTAATTGTCATCTTACTAGGTCTTGAGAAAATAATCACATAGGTATTATATATTCTGCTGTAAAATAAACAGTTCCATTAAAATGCATTAGGTCTATTTTAAGAGTTTTGCTTGGCTTCACCACTGAATATAAGTGACTAAAAGATAAAATTCAAATGTTATGCTATAAACCTTATTATAGATATTTCAAATTTAAATTTGCTTTGGGAACTTGTTAACAGCAAGCTTTTTGACTTTTTAATCACTTCTTTTTAAAAATATTGACCTCTTTCTCAATGTTATTATTAAGAGGCACACGTGAACATAAAAATGTAAAGTGAGTCTAGCACATTTATTATAAACCTGAAGCAGTCTTACAGGATAAGTTCCATTACGTTGAAAGTTAAACAAAAAAATTCAAACGCCTATAACAACCACCTCAAAGTCGCGCGACAAATGATTCAACAAGGGCTGTACAAAACATTTTGATTTTGGAATGAAAGAAAGAATTTACAACAAATACAATCAGGTAGAGAGACTTCACAAGACATAAATTCAGGGTAAAGACTCTCAACATGAATTTAACAATTTAGCAATATGGTTACAAGCAATTATTGTGTTTGAATGTTCAAGAATTACACAACGTAAATTATCAGGAATCACACAAGCCAAATTATCACAAGTAATTTACTCCATTATTCCGTGAAAGCATAATGAACCCTAGTAGCAACTTCGTGGTCTGTGTAAGCGTGTGTGCATTACACATTTTTAAATAACGAATGGTACAATCATTAAATGTGCCCTGCAAATAGACATATTCTTTATATTACGTAAGGACAATTCAAAGATTTATGTGTGTCACAACCACAGGCTCCACTTGTGTAATACATCTAATCAGGTATAATGTAAATTTACTGTTACACCAAATTCAGCAACTGATTCACGATTACTTTGCATGCCAACATGGGTACACCCAGTGCACTGTAATATTGGCCTTGCATGTGCTGTCAACCGAACCCTTAACAAATGAAATGAACAGTTAAATATGAGCAGTACTAATGTTCAAACAATAATTTATTTAAAGGCGGTGCTGTAAGGGAATTTAGAAAAAGGTGTAGACTCAATGACTATTCACCATGATGGGGGGTGCTTCATCACATCATGGAGGCATGAGATCCAGACTACCATGAAGTAGAAGCACACTTACATGAGTTATTAGATTATCTGCTGCTGTGCAGGTTTGAATAGGAAGAGAAAATAACTTGCCACAATTTACAACCGTTCACTTGGCCAGAGCTCGTTGCTGCGCATGCGTCAAGGAGAGGGGATACAAGATGGAGGGGAATAAGAGAATGAACTAGGAGCAGCATAGAGGAAAGGAACCTGAGCCACACACTAAACCACGATTGATCAAAGTCGCGACAGTTTATAATCCCACCACTGGCGCCGCCATTGCCAGATATTCCCTAGGCAGTTCGGTGCAATATAAAAGATAATTTTAGTATAACAATATATAAACAAATTTTGACTTTTTTTCTCTCAGTTATTGTAATTGTATGCTTTTATGTTTTGTAAATGAAAAATTCTATATGGCAATGAATACTCTTCGAAATATCTATCTTGACTCGTTTTACAGCTGAAGTATCTCTGCGTCCTTGTTGTTAAATAAAACTTAATAATTGTGTGTGGCTAAGTACATATTCATGCATGTACAATTGTGCAATCTCTACAAGTAGACATAAGGACACACTTGCAAATATACGTAATTTTTTGTTTTCTTAAGTACTACTTGTTCATTTTTTCAATACAAATTTGTTTTGCTTAAATAGAATATAAAGGAATAATAGCAGGAATAGATTGTAGTACAGATTGTGGAAAATGTGCTATGTGATGTGAAAACCTTTCTGCAGGGCCTGAATGGTACATTCAGTATCAGCCTTCACGATGATCCAGGCTGCAGGAGTAATGTCAGTTGGAGTGAAAACTTCCTTATTGTCCCTGCAAGTGGATATCAAGATGTTAATGTAACTCTGGCAATAAAAAATGGCACAGAACTGGATTACGAAGATCCTAACTGGAGGAACATTTACATGCTGGTGAGTATTCCCTCATTTACAAACTGATTGATATGGTTCTTCTACACCTTGCTAAATAATAATAATGTATTCCTTCTCTCTTTTTTTACATTACCAAAATATAAAACATTCCTTAAATATTACTTTTACACCTTACAAAACAATAAGCTTCCTTCTTTTTGCACATGAACTACAAATAATGAACATTTCTTTTTCACCTTACAAAACAATAAGTTTCCTTCTTAATTTTTACATTAACAAAATACACTCTTTTTTCACCCTTTGGTACAAAATGCATACCAGCTTTAAAAAAAAAAAAACAGTAGAGATGTATTTTACTATCCCTTCATCGTATCATGTCAAAGTTTTGGTTTCACGAGCTCTACTGTCTGATATGAGTTTAATGGTCTGTAAACATAGTTTTTTAAACGACTTAGCTTATTAACAGCTCGATCATAACGGGTCTGTGTACAACCTACATCAACAGTATCAGTGATAGTAATCTTACTGGCTGTTTAATTTTTGGTCAAAACACACTACGCCAGGGGAGGAGCAGGGTTCCTATTCCCACTATTATGACTGAAACCCTTAAAATCTTCCTGTTGCTGCCAATTTTTATCTAACCTATTATCTTGTTCTACTTCTTCATACTATTGTATTTCATGTTCTAGTGACTCCATACTTTCGTAACGACCAACCAGTAGTAGTTGCTGGTTACCTTCTTTAATGATGTGTCACCTGTTTCTTTCTACGTCATGTCCGTTTTCAAGGTGTATTCTATACGACCAAGGACGATCTATCTCTTTGCTTTTCTGTTCTCTGTGCCAGTTATTGCCTTTCCTAACACGTACTTTATCACCTACACTCAGTGGTTTGAGATCATGAGCCTGTTTGTTATATTATATCTGTTGTGAGGTCTGCCTACGTTTCAAGTCATCTACTACGTTTCTCGGGACTTCAGGCTTCAACATTTGTGGAGTGTGCGGCAGAAGGCCACATAAACACCTACTAAGCAACAACTGTGCTGGTGAGGGCACATTGTCATCCAGAGGCACATTACGATACGCTAACAAAACTAGCATGACATCTTTGTCAGCTATGACAGCTTAGTAGCTTTTTTATGGTTTGGATGTGGTTTTCAACTAGTCATTTGACAAGGAATATGTTGAGCTGGAGGTTCTTCTGTGTTTGAAACTCGTGTCTTAGTGAAATGGTGGAATTCCTTCGAATCAAACCGAGTGCTATTGTCAGTGTATGCAATTTATGGAACATCATGTTGTTCAGAAATATCTTTGAAGTGTGAAACAACATGTGCACTACTAGGTAGGTTACGTAGCATGCTGAAATCTGGATACTTGGAGTAAGAATATACTACTAAAAATAGTCATCCCCTCTAAAGTTAAAAAATCTGCAGCATCTATCTTCCATGGTTTTTTAGAAATCTCTTTATTTACATGTGTTTCAAAACTATTTGCACATAGTACTGCTAAACATGTAGGACAGTTGGACAATAAATCTGTTAATTTTTTGTTCATGTAAGGCCAGTACACACATTCTCTGGCTCTTAATTTGCATTTCAGTACACCCATGTGAGTATAGTGGATATGTCCTAAAATTTATTTTCTCATGGATTCTGGTACAACTGCTTGAGTACACCTGTATATGACAATATGATGTAATCTGGGACATTATTGAGAGGCCAACCCTGCATGATAAATTGTTTGAGTTGGCACAGTGTTTTACCCTCCTGAGTGTGTGTGTGTGTGCATATCTTTGAAAGCATGTCTGTGAACGCCTGAATGTAGTGTATCACTAAATTGTCTTGAGCTGCAGTTTCTTGTCGCCTCTTGTTTGATTTGAAAGTAAGGTAGTGAAGTGTAAGACCTACCAACGTAATGTAATTTATTATATGTGTAGAGCGTGAGACTAGGGGTTGCACGAGGTAGGTATGGAACCAAAGATTTGTCCCCTACACGACGAGTGCCTAATGATCTTGGCCAGGTATGATTGCTGGGGTTTTCGAAGGACAGACAATTTCACATGTAACTCTATAGAACTATAGAACAGGGTTTTTAGCAGGCGGCGTTTTTTTGCTGATGTTTTGGCAGGAGGATGCCACTCATTCAGCAGTTTTTGGACTGGACCGGCTTTAGGGTGCTGAGTAGGGGAGATGCGATCCTTCGCACTGTGCTAAGTTTACTGGAACGAATATGGCATACGCGGGCCAGATTAGCGGTGTCGCCACCGAGCACTATTTGACACTCAAGGTAGAAAAAGTACAAGAGTTCTGGGTAGTGTACAAGGAATCCGCCAACAGGTGGATTATAGGATGGGTATCACAGAGGGCACCTCACGGACATCAACCCCAGCATGTATGGTAGGAAGGTAGGTTCAGGTAAGGGTAATCTGTTGGCATTTTACGGACATCAACCAACAGATCGGTAGGGAGTGAACGGCACCTCACGGACATCAACCGCTCAGGAAGGCGAGTGCCAAGGAGACTAGGTGGTTAGGCCTGTCCCCTGACGACTGACTAGGCAGGGATGAAGGCCTCCCTTTTATAGCAGAATCTTAGGGGGTCGAGCAGTGTGGGTGGCCTCCCAAGAGGTGGTGTTAATGGGACTTGACAGTGAGGCTGGTCCTAAGCAACTAGCCAACTATGTTGCATGAAATGTCGCCGCATGGGTGTGCAAGAGAAAATACAGAACTCTAAATAATTCCACGTGTTACCATAAAAAGGTTAAAGGCTAAATAATTTATGTCAAAATAAATTATTAGAATGTGTAAAAATGCTTACTACATACAAATACATTTAATAACAAATATAAGTACTGTATTAGTAAGTTACAAACAATTGGTTGTAGCAATGCGTGGCCGTGGTTTGTTTACACAATACGTTAATATAATATAAACGTGAGGTAAAGATATAATTAAGGTTAAAAATATAAAC
This sequence comes from Medauroidea extradentata, assembly GCA_003012365.1. Classification (NCBI taxonomy): domain Eukaryota; kingdom Metazoa; phylum Arthropoda; class Insecta; order Phasmatodea; family Phasmatidae; genus Medauroidea; species Medauroidea extradentata. The sequence continues at coordinate 11,032 of PNEQ01001483.1, read as the reverse complement.
AATTTCGGCATCAAGTAGTTCAAGGTAAGTAAATCTTCCTAACTCTACTTTTAATGAAGGGAAAAGCAAATCTGTGTCTGAACGTAAATAAGAAAAATACAATCGACACAATTGGAATGAGTCATTCTTTCTTTTGCAAGTCAGAGTGTCTTTCACTATAACTTGCCTTAGATAAGGCATTGGATTCTACTAACTACTTACCAAGAACATACTTGAGTTCAGTGTTATTGTTGTGGAGTTTTATCCACATTCTTTGTAGGCAGAATGGGCACTTGTCATGAGGCTTATTAAAGATAGTCACTAAAGGTTTGTGGCCTGTCTCTACTTCAACCTTGTTACCGCCGTAGCCAGAGAAATATTTGAGGGGGGGGGGGGGATGAAATGCAGTTTCAAAAATGTACCTATTAAACTTTTGAATGTAATGTTAACACAATATACTGATGCTATGACTTCTTGTTACTGCAGTGGAACTCCTGAATTACACTTCTCAAGGGACCAGTAAAAATTATGTAAAATACAGGAAAGTGTAATCTGAAGGAAGATTATAATGTAAAATCATTAAACGGGACCAAATTCAAACAGTGTTAATTGCAGGAAAGGTTAGAATAAGGGGGTGTAATTCAGGGTTCCACTGTATTGATCTTACATTAATTTTTTACATAGTTATAAAATGGAATCTAAAACTTTTAGTTCATGGTCTGCACATTTATACTGAATTTCGTAAGTTTGTGAAGAGCGCTGTGAATGGGAAGATAGAAATGATTACAGCTAGCTTAGACCCCACCATAGCTGGCATTGATCAACCTATTTAGAGACTATACAGTAAAGCAAATTTCCTAACAAAACTATATTACAAGTTTAAAATTATCATAGTCATTGCTGTCAATTCACAGCTAATCGCATGACACAATTAAGCATAACATATACAGGGCAGTATTCGTTATTTCTCATCCATCTATATGCCTTCGTTGTATACAACATTGTCAGCAAAACATTATTTTACAATTTGATAGCTATTACAGAGAATAAATATAAACCAATTAATAGAGTAACTGTTTAGTTTATACAATGTGAAACCATTAAAAACATTACTTGAATCTCGCACTTTCATGAAGAGCAGTTGTGAAATGTGGAGAAAAATAATTCACAGGTAGCTAGGGCTTCAACACAGCTGGCACTGATGAAGTCATTTATGGAATATACAGTAAAGCTATTACATAATATTTCCATAATGCACCTCGCGGCTCATTTTTGGTATACTAACCATGGGTATTTATCTATCCAATGCATTTGAAATCTGAGCTTTCTTTTGTCGTCTGTTACTGGAAACTGGAAAGAATTTTCTGGTGTCCAAGGTGATTCTAACAATCTACACTTTAAATATAAGTCATCATCTATTTTGACCTTCAAACCCAAGTAATTACCAACATCTAGACTACTGTGCTGGATTAAAATATCATTCCGAGGAATATTTTCACCACTGGAACTGGGTATGGAATTTTCAGTTTTATTATTGATATTTAGTTTACTTGGACACCGACTGTTGGAGGTAGAACTATCAATGTTGCTGGCAAGAGTGTCTGTCTCTGTCTTCTTTTGTTTTTTAAACATATATTTAAACAATGTATTTTCTTTAGTTTGCTTTGACTTTTTTTTAAATCAAAATATTGTTACAAGTTTAAGACAAAAACTTTATATGTGGTCAATTCCCATGAGTTCTTTTGGGATAGAGGTCTTATAATTAGAAATAAAAGAGTTAAATTAAGTACTCTCACAAAGCTACGAAATACACAAAACAGTAATCAACTATGACTCTCACAACATAATTAGTTATGCACACAATTACTTCTGTGGCACAGACACATTGATTAACTTTGACAATTAAAGCACAGAAAATGTCTACCATCAATTAATTAAACAGTACAAATCACAATAAAATTCAGTAATATATCCAATCAACAGTCTCTCACATAGTGACAATGTACAACCTTAATAGTCCTCAGTGGAGATGAATTGTCGTGTGCTGCGCAGCACCCCGAGTGCGCCGCTGTCTTCACTCTTCAGGTCTTTGGTTCGACTCCCGTCGCGTACCTCCTTCTTCGCCCGTCAGCCCGTCGCAGCAGTCCTCTTGGTTCGTCCAACACTGCTCCGAAGGTAGCCGTCTGCTGCCTCACAGTAGACTCTGACGTCACCAAGATGTCTTCACCAGTCTATCTCCACAACCACTGCACCTTCCTCTAGCATGACCAATAGCGAACTCTCCTCGAATTTGTCGATTCAGCCCTTATATACTAGGCAAAACAGTAGGGAAATTACAGCATCACAGGGGTCTAAAATTAGACATTTCATCATGTTTCGGACGTGATTCAAGTCACGTAGGCCGCTTTGCAGGGCAAAAACGCAGTTGGGACAGGTATCTATGATGTAGTTTCGGCGGGATTCCCACTATGAGACACCCAGCCTTTGAGTCATGGGCCAGCCCTCAAGGTGTTTCGACACAGGCCCCATCCAGCCCGCCCTCAGAAACACAGCTTGCAACACTGCCCCCTCCTTTAGTCTGTTCGTCCCGAACAGACACAACAGCCTCAGATCCATCATAGAGGGCTAATATGTTTATGTGTACAACTTTAAGTCCTCTCGTCCGAGAGCCTCGACGAACAATCCGAAACACATCATTGATCTTCTTCAATATTTCATAAGGGCCTTTCCAATTCTTCTGCAGCTTGGGACAATACCCCTTCTTTCTCTGAGGGTTGTACAACCACACCAGTTGACCTTCTTGAAATGTTTTATCTGATGCATTCCTATCGTAGCGAGTCTTCATTCTGTCGCTGTTGATCCTAAGGTGTCGCCAGGCAAAAGTGTGAGTGTGAACCAACTTGCGACGTAACTTGCTGGCATAAACTGGGGATGCAATCTGGTCTTCCTCCGCTGGTCGTCGGAACATCAGGTCGCTCAGGAGACGGAGCTCTCTTCCAAACAGCATGCTTGATGGTGTCACCTTAGTTGCTTCATGAACAGCAGAACGGTATGTTAGCAGAAACAGTGGTACTTTAGAGTCCCAATCCTTTTGATTATCAGATACAAAGATGGATAGGTACTGCTCCAGGGTGCGATTTAGGCGTTCGACCATTCCATCATACTGTGGATGTAGCAGAGTGGTTCGGGTCTTCTTTATACCCATTTTCTTCATCACTTCGTGGAAAAGGGCCGCTTCGAAATTTCGCCCTTGGTTCGAGTGAAGCTCCAATGGCACCCCAAACCTTGAGAACACATGTTCTACCAGTGCATCAGTCACCTGAGAGCCCAGTGTCCACAATGGCTACAGGAAAACAGAAACCAAGAGCAGGATGAAGCTGCCCGATCCGGCCAGCCATCTGGAAACATGTAAGCACCGGTCTTAAGGTGTGAAGGTTGGTGACTGAGGGAGATAAGGCCCCAGTATTTCTTCAAGTACGCTCAGTGAAACGAGATTTTGATGCAATCTTAGTGGAGGGCAGTCTGGATAATGTTTCTTGCCACATGGTTGTAGACACTGGAGCAACCATTACTGTTGTCAAACCGGACATCTTGGGGCCTTATCCCCAGCAGTCACTGGGCCCTAATTCCGGACAAAGCTTTCTGACAACAGTGACAAGTGAGACCACACCAGTGAAGGGGAAGAAAAAGGTACAGTTGAAGTTGGGTGACCTCTGCGTTGAGCACGAAGTGTACATAGCTGACATTGAAGATGAATGGTTATTGGGCCTGGATGTGTTGCGCAAGTTAGAGTGCTGTATAGATACTCAGTCGGGAGTGCTAAGTACAGGTAACCGATAACTGGTAATGATACCACGAAGCGAACTGTCCTCGCCATCCAGTTGCCAGGTGGTTTGTTGTGTGACAACTGTTTTGCCAGCATCCAGTGAGATTGTCATCCCCGCACTGTGTCGAGGCAATTTTGTGAGGCGTATAGCTCTGGTCGAACATATGAGAAGAGGAAGCAGCTTACCTGATGTGGTGGTGGTAGCAAGAACATTGGTTTCGCCAAGTTCTGGAAATTTACCTGTTCGAATGGTCAACTTGTCAAACAGGGCAATCCAGCTTGAGGAGGGGGCCATAATACATGTGTGCAAACAAGTCTCCCAAATAACTACAACCGACAAAGAAGCCATCAAGTCAGGTGACCTTAATAGGACTATGCCAGAACCACTCAAGGAACTACTGACTAGAATTGGAGAAAATCTGAACTGGAGACAAGAAAAGGCTGTGGCAGAACTTCTGAAGAAAAACAAGAAAACTTTCATGTGGGCCACTTGACCTTGGCAGAACATCCGCTGCACAACATCACATTGATACAGTAGAAGCTAAGGCCAATCAAACAACCCCCAAGACAACTTCCTCTGGCTACAAAAGAGACTGTGGATGGCATCTTGAAAGAAATGAAGGACTTGGATGTGATCGAGCCGTCTGTCAGCCCTTGGTCATCACCTGTTGTGCTAGTTAAGAAGAAAGATGGGTCCACAAGATTTTGCATGGATTACCGCCGGCTGAATGATGTGACCAAAAAGGACTGCTACCCGCTCCCCCGGATTGATGACACACTGTACAGCTTGACAGGGTCACAATGGTTCTCTACACGTGACATGAAGAGTGGCTACTGGCAATGTGAAGTTGCGCAAGAGGATAGGGAGAAGACAGCCTTCTCTGTACAAGGGAAAGGAACTTGGCAGTTTAAAGTCGTGCCGTTTGGGCTATGCAATGCCCCTGCTACCTTTGAACAACTAATGGAAAATATCCTACCTCTAGATATTTGCCAAGTTTAGATGATATCGTGGTCACCGGTAAAACATTTAAAGAATACCTTACCAGATTAGATTCCATGTTTCAGAAAGTGGCTGCTGCAAATCTGAAGCTGGTTCCCAAGAAGTGCCACCTGTTCCAAAAGAAAGTTATTTTCGTAGGGCATGTGGTATCAGCTGATGGAATCCAGACTGACCCAGAAAAAACCAGGGCAATAAAAGACTGGCCACAACCAATAGACAGGACACAGGTGAGAAGCTTTCTTGGACTCTGCGCTTATTATCGGCGATTTGTACATGGATTTGCTACGATTGCCAAGCCACTACATAAGCTTACCGAAGCCAAAAGAAAATTTCTGTGGACGCCTGAATGTGAAGCCTCTTTCAGAAAATTAAAATAACTTTTAATGTCCCCTCCAGTTTTGGGCTTCCCCGATAATGAAGGCGAGTTTATATTGGACACAGATGCGAGTGATGTAGGCATCGGTGCTGTGCTATCACAGGTTCAAGATGGAGTAGAGAAGCCTCTAGAATATTTCAGCAAAGTGCTGCAGAAACCAGAAAGAAACTATAGTGTCACTCGCAGGGAGCTATTGGCAATGGTGAAGTCCATATCACATTACCACCACTACTTATATAGCAGACACTTTACTTTGGGAACAGATCATGCTGCTCTACACTGGCTACTGAACTATAAGAATCCCACTTCTGACACCAGTGTTACAAGTTTAAGACAAAAACTTTATATGTGGGCAATTCCCATGAGTTCTTTTGGGATAGAGGTCTTATAATTAGAAATAAAAGAGTTAAATTAAGTACTGGATTTAATAGCTCACAAAGCTACGAAATACACAAAATAGTAATCAACTATAACTCTCACAACATAATTAGTTATGCACACAGTTACTCCTGTGTCACAGACACGTTAATTGACTTTGACAATTAAAGCACAAAAAATGTCTACCATCAATTAATTAAACAGTACAAATCACAATGAAATTCAGTAATATATCCAATCAACAGTCTTTCAAATAGTGACAGTGTACAACCTTAATAGTCCGCAGTGGAGATGAATCGTCATGTGCTGCGCAGCACCCCGAGTGCACCGCTGTCTTCACTCTTGAGGGTTTCAGTTCGACTCCCGTTGCGTACCTCTTTCTTCGCCCGTTAGCTCGCCGCAGCAGTCCTCTTGGTTTGTCCAACACTGCTCCGAAGGTAGCCGCCTGCCGCCTCACAGTAGACTCTGACGTCTATGACATAGTTTCAGCGGATTCCCACTATGAGACACCCAGCCTTTGAGTCATGGGCCAGCCCTCAAGGTGTTTCGACACAGGCCCCATCCAGCCCGCCCTCAGAAACACAGCATGCAACAATATGATACCTAAAACAAGAGAAAATTAATAAATAATTATAAAATTCAAGCAAATAGATTAAGAGACCTAGTAAGTCATAATCAATTGACAGTAAAATTTGGGATGTTGACCTTCAGCTAATGTCTGTGGAAACTAAACCCTATGGAATGGAAATGCAATATGCTTATTTGAAACTGAGCTTATATATTTTAAACCAATCAACGTTCATATTGCATAGCTATTAATGTATTTACTTCTCTTTCATTGCCTTGCAGTTTACTTCTTCACCAAATAATGCATATTTAATTTGTACTCAAAAAATTAGATTACGTACCAAATGTATCATCAGAACACAATATTCAAATCTAAATTTTAATGGCTGTTATAAAAAAAACACAGTTTTTTCATAACAAATCCAATTGATTCTACTGACGACTTGCTACAGTCGAAGTTATACAAAAATGTATGATTTTGTTTACTGTTATTTAGTATTTTGAGCTGCCAGATATTAACAATTTTTCCATGAGAATAAACAAAAAGTTGAACATCTTCATGAAGCGTTAGTAGTAGTAGTAAATAATGTGAATCATGTCTAACCTATATTTTTTTCAAGCTATTTTCAGATTGGTGGCACTAACAAAGTCCTAATTCATACTGTGATTAAAATTACAGCACAGCAAAGGGGAGCAAGAAAGTCAAACAGTTGCACGGAAACCTCATTTTTTGGTAGTATCATAGGTTATGCTTTGCGAAACAACATATTTTCAATTGACCGGAATGCTTTCACCAGCACTGTAATGCCTAGCCAATCAGAAGGAATATCAATAAACTAAGTTGACAAAATTCATTTTAAAAATTACTTTCCTTTACTCACCTGGGTAAGTACCATACTACTGTACATGAAAAGAATACAACAATTTCGTCTCAGTTAACTTTTGGGGGATGGGGGCAAGGGAATAATTTAAAGCGTATGCCAATACACAAACAAAATAAAAAAATAAGACTACGTCATGGTAGTAGCTAGCTTGAAAAACATGTTGTTTTAAATGTAACCGTTCACCAAAATACTGTACACGCTTCTTCTAAAAAAATAAAAAAAAAAACAATTACAGATAAAAATACTTGAAAAAATGAAATGGCAGAATATCTCTGTGATTTTGAGGCATTCGCAACAGGCCTCTTGTCTAGTAGCAAAACTGCGTCTAGCACTTCGCTTGACCCATATACTGAGAGTGTTATGGGTTCTGATACCTATACTGTAACACTGGTGGATGTGGTAACATTATTTTGACTTTGTGAAAAGCTTCCGCATGTTTATTTGGCCACAGCCTTTGAGTTTACTGTTTATATAGAGTTCCCGTAGCTCTGGTGTGTGCAGTGCTAGGTTGGGTATGAATTTACTCACATAGTTCAGGATACCTAAAAATCTAGTTAGTTCTTTAGCATTAGTTGACACTGAGTATTCTTGTATGATCTTTACTTTGCCTGCGTCAACTTTGATGCCTTCGTGGCTCACAACATGCCCAATGTACTTAACCTCTGTGTGACAAAATTTGAATTAATCTCTGTTAAATGTGACCTGTGCCCTGGCCATTTGCAATACCTTTTCTAACCTCTCATTATGTTCTGCTAAATCTTTGCCAAACACAATAATGTCGTCAGTATAGGTCTGTACCCTTTCGAGATCACCAAAGAGAGTGCTAAGTGTATCCTATGAAATGTTTCTGGAGCACAAAACATACCGTATGGAAGGAAGCCTAGTGAATTTCATTTGATCCTGTGTTGGATTATCAAAAGTAGTGAGATTAGGACTTAGTTCTGTTAGCCTTATCTGCCAAAACCTTCTGTTGGCATCAATTGTGCTGAAATATTTTCCCAGTGTAACTTAGTTACTACCTCTTCAAATGTAGGCAAATGATAATATTCCCGTTGTATGGCCTGTTTCAATTCTTTTGAGTCCAAGCATATCCGTAAATCCCCATTGGTTTTCTGACAATATTTAAGGGATTCATCCACTTTGTTGGTTCTACAACTTTCTTTAGGACCCCTAATTGCATCATTCTATTTAACTCCTGATTAAGTTTATCTTGCAAAGAAAACTGTACTTTTCTACAACCAGTTGCCTGGGTTGTAAATTCAGATTTTAACACAAGTTCACATGGGGCTACCCTTATATCTCCTAACCCTTCAAAATCAATGTACTTTTTAAGCACAATATCTGTTGCCAACTTGGTAACATGTGGCATTTTAATTCATCCATCCTTAAAATTCCTAACTGCTGAATTGCTGGAAGACCTAAGATAGGTGATGAATTTTTCACGTTTGTGACTGGAACTGTAGAACCTTTGTGGTACCATCACTCATTGTACATCTTAAGCGACACTTCCCTACAACATCTATTGGATTTGCTAGAATATGTTGTTAGCTGTACCTTTGACTATTCAAGTGTGTTCATTGGAAGATGGAGGTTGGAATTACGTTGACCTGAGCACCAGTATCAACTTTAATATTCACAAAACATTTGGGCTTATTCACTTTAAGCTTGTAATACCATTCAGTGTCCAATTTGTTGGATCGGACATCTACATTACTGCTAGATGTGCTGACCACAATTGGTTTCACACTGTGCAAGATTGCATGTTCCTTAATAGTAAAACATTACTCTGCACAGAGTCATTGCTTAGCGCAAACTCATCACTATCAACCATTACATTACTAGGTCTACCTTGTTTCTCTATCGTACCTTGTAAAGCTACTTCAGGCCTACCTTATTTCGCTATCGTACATTGCAGAGCTACTTCATATTACACAATTCACTGTCTTTCAAAACATTACTTCTAGATACAAGATTTACAGCAGTGTTATCATGACCACTGACACAACGTAAAACTAAGTCATAGTCTTGTTTTTTACCATATTCCTTATCAACAAGTTCCACAAGTGCCTGTATTTTCTTGGGTCTATACACACAGGCATAATGGTTTAACTTGCCACATTTATTACATTTTGCATTGTAGGCTAGACGGTTAAACTTTGCATGTGTGAATCCACATTTGCCACAGTGCTGCCCACCACTTTGTCCAGGTGTAAAGTGATTTCTCCTACCTTGATATTGTTGTTTAGGGTCGTTTCTGTACTCCCTGTGATGACTTGTTTCACTGTCTGTGCTGAGTGGAACTGTTGTGTTCTGTGCTGAATGTAGCTCTTTTTATCTGGAATGTCACCAGGGCATTGGCCTCCCTCATACTGTTGTTCTGAACATGATCGTTTTCCTTTCACTGTGTTGCTCCTGTTGTAAGACTCTTGTACGACATGTACTGCACAGTCACTATCAGTTGTTTCTAACAACTATTGGGTTTGCGCAAACGCCTTACAAAATTGCATTTCTTTCCCCAAAGTGAGGTTATGCTCCCACAGTAACCTATCTTTAATGTGCATATCAGCAACATCACACACAATTTGATATATTATCAAATCATCATGTAACCCACAGAATCCACAGTTTGTGCTTAGTGGCCTCAGTGCTGTTACAAACAAGTCAATGATTTCACCACGTTCCTGAACTCTATTGTTGAACTTATGTCGCTCCATACTTTGATTCGTTTTCAACAGAAAGTAATTTTCAAGATGCTTCAATTCCTTGCTGTAGTCAGCAGCGTCTGTTGCCGGAACATCCAAGGTCGTGTACAAATCTTGGGTATCCTCCTTCAAGAACGTGAAGTAATATTGCAATGCTGACATTGTCACTCTTATTTTCAGCTTAAATTGCCTTCAAATATATTTCAAACTGCTGTTTCCATCTCTTCCAATTTCTACCAAGGTCTCCTTCTAAACTTAAAGGCTTTGGTGGTTGCAAATATTCCATTTTGTCATGTCTTCTTGCAGTCTCTCTGCTCGTCCTCCATTATCCAGGTTGCTCGTAGCCATCATATTTGCATACTTTTTTTTTTGTCCGCAGCGCCATGTTATGTTTGATGGATGTTGATTTAAAGGAACAGACATTTTCAAGGTGTGTCAACTTGCCGTGCTTTACAGGAACTAACAGTGCCTCCAAGGACTTTGTGTCATAGATGATATACAGTGAAACTTCCCAATACCGGACACCTCTGGTGCATAAAAAAATGTCCGGTATTGAGAAGTGTCTGCTATTAGGAATTACAGTAGTATATAAAAAATATAGTACATATATAAAAAATTTTAATACAAAAATGGTAGACCTACGTAATTTTCTTAACTCTATACTGCGTTAAACTCTCGCTAGTCCAAGGCCGAATTTTTGTGGTATTTTCGGAGAAATTTTAAAACCTTTCGACGACGTACGGCAATAAATCTTACCACACGCCGATACAGCTGGCTGGCCGACGTGACTCATCCACACACACTAGCGCGCGCGAGCATGAGACTGTGTGCCTTGTCTACACGTCGCTCGCTCTCGCTCGCACTGTCAGCCGGTTTTGGCACGTGAAATATTTCCGAGTCGTGTGTCAAAGTTTCCGAGATCGACGTGGGTAATTATTAAAAAAAAGTTTGATGCCAATGTTTTGTGGTGCATAATTTATGTTAACTGCAGCTCATGTCACCCTAATTTGTCCATTGTTCTCAACGTGTGTGTGAACAAATCCTCACTCCATATGCATTCGGCTAAAGTCGAGTATTTTCATACGGCTAACTTAATTGAATGAAAGGCATGAAAAAAAAAAAGTTTTCTACACTATCAATCTGCCGAGTAAACGTCACAGCCTCAGAAAGAAAGAAACAGAGGCTACAAAACCACTCAAACGTTAGTGTATCTACAGTCAGTTCATCCGTTTTTGGGAATGTACGTTTGCTGGAACCGCAGCTATTCTCCGTCCACGACTTCAGTATTGCTTCTCTATTTTTTATTATGTCGGCAATCTG
>PNEQ01001482.1:3668-15241 GCA_003012365.1 Medauroidea extradentata | reverse complement strand
CAGCATACTGTAATGAACGACGACGCACGTAAAGAGAAACAATAAATAACGTATTTTCTTAATGTGTGAAACAGGGGAAAAAATGCTGTTTCTATTTCCAGATACTCAGGCTGGCGATCATAAAACAAAACAACTTACATTACTATTGACTTCACATAATTTATCAATGATATTCATGAACAGTCACTTCTAATACTTTTATATGTGTTTATCAGAAACCGATATTCATTACATAACGGACAAACAAACTGAATGACGCAATTCGCTTCCAAGCGGCGAAAACCTAACTCTGGTGCCATCTGTCGGTGAAATTTTAAACTACCTCTGTGGCGCGAAGCGTTAGCGGCGTGAGCCAACGATAATCGACTCGGTTGCGTCGCTTTCTGCTGCCGCAAATTAAATAAACATGTACAGTCAGCAGGTACGTCAGTAAGAACTTAAATAAATATTTTTCAGTATATGAAATACAGAGAGGTCGTTTGCAATTGATGTTTTTTCACTAATGCTGTGTTCAAATAAGAAAATTCATGGAACTACATGCAGTTATTCGCTGCCAACCATACAAACAATAATGTAACTGTTGTTAATGTTGACTTATATGCAGTAACGGCTAGTGATTTTTTTCAAAAGTTAAATTTTTAGTGCTCACTTTATTCCGAATGGCCTATACCACTGAACGACTGGCTTGCTTTCTCAAGAAGCACAAAATACATACCATCTCTAAGCCTTTCAGAAAGATGGAAGGTATTTTAGGATCTGCAAAATATAAAACACTGGCTGAAGACCAGGTAAGAATATACAAAGTCCCTAGTTCCTGTGGGAAACTGTACATAGGACAAACAGGCACAACAATCATTACAAATACGAAAACCAACAGTCTGCAATAGCACTCCATGAAAATCAAACATAGCATTGATTTCGACACATTTTCTACAATAGCCAACATCCATAATTAGTGCCTGAGAACTGTGAATGAAACACAGAATGTTATAAACAAGGAAGATTCATATGTAAGAAGCAACTGATCTATTAGTGAGTTTTGATGTGCAGTCACTCTTCACCAAAGTGCCAGTAAAAGCAGCTCTAGAGGTAATCAGAAGTCACTTAAAAAACACACACATCTGACAGTGACCTAGTCAAGCTTACTGAGCACTGCACCACATCAATTTTCTTTTCCTACAATAACCAGTACTTTGTGCATAAAGAAGGAGCAGCCGTGTGCTCTCTGCTCTCACCGCTGTTAGCTAATACCTACATGGCACACTTTGAGATAGATTCCATAAGGGAGAGCGAGTACAGACCAAAGCATTGGTACAGATATGTTGACAATAATTTTGTAATTTGGTCACTTGGACAGAACACCCTACAGCAGTTTTTGGAACAATCAACAGTCTACACAATAACATAAAGTTCACCATATAGTAAAAAAGGAAGGAGCTTTGCCATTCCTTGAAGTCCTTGTGACCAGAGCTGTCAATGCCCTAAAACACAGAGTTTGCAGGAGACCTACTAACACAGACAGTTATCTGAATGCCGATCTGCACAACCCACAGAGTCAAACATATCTGTGACAATTTGAACATTGATCAAGAGCTTCTACAAGTAAAAAACAGCCTGATGTGCAATGATTATTCTGAAAAGTATATCAAGAAAATTAACAATCACAAACAGCTGAAAGAACGAAAGCACATCGCACTCCTGCAATATGTCAACATAACAACTGAAAAAATATCTAAGCTACTCCAGAAATAGGATATCAGAACCATTCAGCAGCAAACAAATTGAAGTCTTTTCTTCTAAACATCAAAGACAAAGAAACACACAAAAACGGTTCTAGTATCTACAAAGTAGCTTGTTCATGCGACAAAGTCTACACTAGACAGACAAGACAAAGAATGTTTACCCGACTCATAGGACTCGTAGAACACACAGCAGGTATCACATGCAACAGAGTCAGATCAGCAATAGCACAATACTATCAGGAAACAGGATGAAGCTGAGCAGATAACAACCATCTTCAATTACAAACACAGAATTATCAGAGAAGCAATTGAAATAAGGAAAGAGCTGAATAATTTTAATAGCGAAGATGGATATAATCTCTTTAAAATTTGGACAGAAGCAGAACATGAAGACACAGTGCACAAATGAGGAACTAGATTGTCACTGATTGGCCAGCACATACAGCTCAACCTCACTACAACCCTGATGATGGCAACAAGTATTGCAAAAACGCCAAAAGAAACTGAACACCAGACGTGGCCTAAACCCAGAAGTCGAGATACTTATGACTCCGGACACGAGAGCCTACAATCAAGAACATCAAAGCAAGACAACCATCCGATGCGTCTTACGCCCAGAAGCCAAGATAATGGATACTGGTTGTTTTTGAGGCTAGAATGGCATGAAAGCATATTTTCCAAATTAGGCAGCAAAAGCAGGTCTGATATGTTGACTAGTACAATAGAAAGAAATAGTTTCAGATTGTGAGAACAAGTTCTAGGAGGAAGTTCCAGAGTTGATTGAACTTCGTTACAATTGGGTACAGGGCCTTGTTTACATCTCAAAGGTTGATGATATTTGTGAATAAGTGAAAACAAGGCCATACACCCAGCTCTATCACAGTTTACTTGGCGGTGGAGAATGCCAGCATCATCACTCCAGATGAGCGCTGTAGTTTATATGTACTTGGGTGTGACTGCATAAATTGTGTCCCTTGCCAAAATAACAGTACTGTCTTTATATAGCTGCTGACTGGAGAGAGTGACAGTTTCCTGCCATCATCAATCTGCCAGTAAGCAGTTACAGGATGGAAGATACCCACAACAGGGCTCGTCAGTGGCATTGACGGTGCCATTCCTCACCTCCCGGTAGCAGCTGCACAAGAGATGCTCTCGAAAATTATAGGAATACTACAGTAGTTCAAAATTCCTGCTCTCAATATCACTAAAGACAGCATAAAGCACTAAAAACCTGTGAAACAATAAATAAATTATGCACACTAAAACTGACAAAGGGGATGCCACAGTAGTATTGATGGAAGATTATGAAATAAAATCCAACAGTATTCTAGCCGACCCAACTTACCAAGCCATGAACTGCTGCTATCCTAATACAGTAAACCCCCAATCTAACGACATCGGATCTAATGACATAATTTCCAGGAATCGTGGAAAAATTAATATTTTAAAAATTTATCAAAGCTAAGCAAAGTGAAATAGATCGCAGTAAAACGTTAAAATAAAAATAATTATGCCTAAATTAAACAATAACATAATGCAGTTATCATAAATCAGTAATATGCAGCTGTGAAACAAAAAAAACTGTTTAAAATGCTAGAAACTTCGGCTGGAATATAGTTGAAGCGCGCGCCGGGTGCGTAGGCCACCCGCGCAACACCGACATGTGTGAGACGTGATGACTAACGCTGCCTTATCTCCTGATGCTCCCCCTCACTTCTCCACGCTTCCTCCTGTCTGAACTTCCCTCTCACACTCCTCCACGTGTCCTTATCTCAGCTATGCAGTTCGATACGCGACGTGGCATAGCAATGGTAATTTACAACCTTCTTTGATAAATCTTGAAAAATTCGGGTCAAGAAATCGAAAATGTAAGGAAAATCGTCTGTGTTGCAATTTACTTTGCGAGTGCTGTGCTGTAAGAAACACTTCTCTAAACATCTTGGACTGTCCACGCCAGCCAATAAACATTCACCCCCCACCCCTGCACGGCGAACAAGCCAGATTGTGCTTGCGTGCGCACGCATCAATTGCCAACTGTATGACGGGATTTGGCTCACTAATTTTTTCCCTGTACATTACAAATGAAGATTATCAATAGTAATGCTAAACTGTATTGCATACGGATAAGACATTTAGAAATTTTTCAATAGGACATATTTAAAAAGCTTCCTTGAAATTCTGTAAAATAAAACTTTCTGCATAATTTTTAGAATATATACTAGTGGGCAATATGCATGAACGTACCTTTGCCACCGTGAATGGCTACTGCCTCGACACCTTTCAAGAGCAGGTACTCATGAATTGCATCCACATCTTGTTTCTTCTCTGCAAATATAAGTACAGGGGGCGGTGTCTTCTGAAGACATTCCAGGAGATACACAATCTTCGCTTCTTGCTTCACATACTCCACCTCCTGCGGGCCATCACACACTGTGAGCATTAACACCACCACAACAAGACAATCTCTGCTTTATACTTAATAATAAGTAGGCCTACTGTGCATTATTACTCATCAGTTACAGTTCGTTTTGCAATATAAAAAGGTTGCTATATACACTAGACCCCCAATTTTACGAATACTGACGGTTACATTTATGACATTCGTAAAATCGCTACCTTTGTAAAATCTATTGAGGCCAATTCTGCCCCCAACCCTTTACCAAATTTTAAAATTGCATTTTTTCCACAAAGTATATCCAATAGAGTCCCGATTTTCATAGCGTTTTGAGGGAAAGTAAGACAAATTATCATTAAAATATAAATTTATACCACAAGATTGAAGTCTTCGGATTAAAAGGGTACCACTGAACGGTAAATATGACCGACCCATGTCCTGGAGAAAAAGAGAACACTGAGCACCGAGTGTCTTCTCGCGAATACAGTGTCTTACATCCGTATCATTTCATACGAAAAATGGCAAATAATAATTTAAGTTTAAATTTATATCAATAGACAGACGTCTTCCGATTAAAATTACACCTACGAACGATTGATACGACCAATCCATGTCACAAAAAAAAATTAAACACCATGCACGGACGCCTCTCGCTATCGTGTAGCACTGCGTGAAAAAATAAACATAACAAGGTTTACAAGACTCTAGTCAAAAGAAACTAAAATTATTGTCGCACACAACATATTTTTGGAGGCCGCGAGGCTGGTGTACTATCCTTTGCAAGACGAAAATAATGAATAAAAAATTCAAGTGAAGTTCGAAGACAAGCCTTTCTGCTGTACTGTGTTCAGTACTTGTGCGCTTTTAACGATGGCACGCCACGGCAAGAGTCAAGTTAATGCAAGAAACAGCGCTGTCACAACACTCACACACACTCACATTCTGCCACGGCGCAATTATACTCTTGTATCGTCTTTGAAGCTGACATAGGTAAATGTGCGTCAATCAACTGCGCCATGGATAAATTCCATGAAGCAGACAATCTGTCCACAGCGTCTGCGCCAGAAACCCTACAGCCTGGAGGAGATATCAACACAAGAAATTACTCACTTCATCAGGAAAAATTTAATAATTTTCAGTGGTTGGGTGCGGGTAGATGCGGGAACGAAAAATCCTGTTGTGCACATCTAATGGAGATTATCTTTACCGACGTTAGTATACACGCGTGAAAGTGAGCTGATAACGGCTAGAGGAAGCGGAGGGTTTCAGGTTGGATATCTGCAAGGTATTTTTTTCCGCCAGGGGGGGGGGGATATTGACATTTCCCAGGAAACACGTTGGAAGTTGTTTCCCAGGCTGATGTTTGGGAAGGTATGTGGAGGAGGGGTGTGATGTGCCAGAGGTAAGACAAGCATGTAACTCTAGCTGTCACATTCTCAATATCTACGAAGAGTGATATTTTGCTTCATTAAAGAAATCAGAGGTAGACAAACTGTGTAACATACATAGTAATGCTCACAGGCCGAACGTTTCTCTCCAACGTGCGCATTCACATTTTTCAACAGCTTTAACTTTTTTTTGGAAAATTTTTGCAATTTTTTGACGGTTCCCGAGAATATGTTCTTAAAATCGGGGGTCTAGTGTAGGTTGAGTCACAAAACCGGTTTTTTCTTTCTTTCTTTCAGAATAAAATAAAAACTTAGATTTTATGCAACAACACACTGATTTGTGGCTTATTATGAATAAACATTAAGGTTCTTGCAAAGTGTTGTTCCTGAAGCATCCATAACGGAAACATGTCTTTTATTTAGCCAATAAATGAAGACACTGTTTTCTTAGTTAACATGTTAATGATTTAAATCAAAAGATTTAGTTTTCCAGTGTTAACGCTTTCATTAACAATTTGTATTGTTTTAGTAATACATTTGAAGAGGTCTCCATATTGTACAGTAAAGTGCAGTGCTCCATTAGCAGCTCATTTCACTTCTTCTGAATGTCGCCTCTACACACTTCCAAACATTCACAGAATGTACCCAAATACCAGTGTGTGGATGGTCATGTGCCTGCCATCTGTCTTCACACAGCAAATGTTCAGCATTTGTAGCTATGCCAAGCAGCAATCTGTTCAGAGTAGGTTTTTGTGCCCGCATCAAACACGAGGGCCATCCTCCACACATTTGCTGAATATGGTTGTTTACGTTGAAGGAGGTTATGTTGACTGACCACCATATGACTTTAGGCATATATAAATTCATGAGTAGGAGTCTGGCAAGTTTTCTGTCACGTTATTAGAATTTTTTGATCACCAGAAGTTAGTCAGGACGTGATTAATGCCTGTAATGCAGATTTTTAATATGGCAGGGATCCAAAAAAACCTACATATTTTTTTTTTAAATATTTTACAAATTGCAATGTCTGCAGCACATTTTTTTACCTTATTACAGTAAAACCCTGATTTGACACAATACCTCGGGACACCAAAAAGGTTTACTCTAAAATGATGTTTAGTTAAATCAGACTTCATATTTTTCAACCTCAACCCCCAAAAAAGTTAAACCCTCAGGTATGTTTCGTAGGAATTTACGGTAATTTTTAAAAAGTATTTTAGCCAACATCAATTGGTATCCCACAGTAGTGAAAGAAAAAAATCCTGTAAAGAAACTATAATAACTTTCAGTGGAACGCATGTCAAATGTGCGCCTGGAGTGTTATGCCACCTGCGCACCATCAACATTGAGAGAAGACTAACACTGCAAAGCTGTCCATCTTTGCGGCTCACTCCTGCTCCTCCAACAAAATTTAGGGAATTCCTAATTGCATTGAAAACTGAATTTAAAATTTACAACACAACTATGAAATAAGTACATGTGGCGGCAGCCATTGCAGCTTGTAGGCCGCCGCGCTCGTTCAACAAACGGGTCACTGCTCACTACAAATACTAGCATTCGAGCGCTAGCACCTGCGAAACATATACAGTAAAACCCTGTTAAGACGTTTTTGAAGGGACTTTACACCACAAACTTCTTAGCTGGGAAAACTGATTTTAAAACAAGTCATTGTTGTAGGTGCAGTCTATATTTAATTTTATTTCGGAGTCGCAAGGACAATTTAATGTATAGTAAAATCCCTTATTTACACTTTTCAGGGGGACAGAGTGAACAAGTGTAAATAGTGGGAAGGGTAAATTAAGGAAATCTCGTAAAACTCATTCAGCTTACCTTATTTAGAATGCTTTTGTTTTCATGTTTAAAAAACTCTCTTCAGGTAAAATCGAAGTTATAGTATCCATGCAAACAATGCAATTATCATATTTTGTAACATAAAACTTGGTATAGTTTAAGTTACTAATATTGGAATTGAGTATACTATTACGGGAAGATTCATGGTACATGCACATGCCATTTCAAGAGAACACCTTGAAATGTTAATAAGAGATCTTATTATATATATATATATATTATTTTTTTATTTTTATTTATTTATTTATTTATTTATTTATTTATTTACCGTTTGGTGAACACTGTTCAGCATTTTACAAATTTTCTGCAATGCTACCGCGAATTTAGACAGTTACAGTACGCATTTGAAAGGGGTGGAAAGTTCTTTATTAAGGTCAACAAATGTTTCCACGAACTCGTCACACTTCTCCATGATCATCAATTATTTTATCGATAATGCCTATATTTTTTTTTAATTATAATATTGCTGTTATACAACCATCTAAACACGCTGCACTAAAATGGAAATGACTTTAAAACACATCTTTTCATAACGTAACATTTTCAAACACGTTTCGCAAAGTTTAGGTTAGTTATGGTTTGCGTAAACAAAGACAAACGAACGCACGTAAAGAGATCAATGTTGCCAACGCAGGTACACCGATCGATAGCGTTCCATACAATTGATAGTGCTAGCGGCGGCGGCGGCAATTCTCTTGCCGTCATCTTAAATTTATTGTGCCGTTAGTGCAAGCATTACACTCGATCACGGTCGATCTGCTACGGGTTTGCACCTGATCACCAATGGCGGATTGTATTTATTCGTGTTACGCTCATGCGTTGGCCATCCTGAGTATACCTGCTCGCTGTCTATGGAACGCTATATCTCACGTCAGTTATCTATGATGACGGTACAAAAACGTAAACAAACGCGGTATTTTTCTTGCAGTTGCAGTTTCCTTTCAGTTTGTTTCCTAAAGAAAATCGCGTTCATTATTATTATTATAAAAATTACATTTTTTTTTTTACAAAAGTTGACCATATTACGCGGGAAATCAGGCACGTGGCAAAACGTAACATGTGGGAAAATTAACCATGGCTCTTATGACAAAAGTGATGGGACCAAACGAACCAAACGACTCAGCTGGGAAAACGTATCTCGTGGGAACGTCTTAAGCGAGTTTTACTGTATTTATGTTTACATCAGTAAATTCATTGTAAAACATCACTGTTGCGCATTCAGATGGAGATGCGAAGCACTATCTGTGTGTTAGTTCCTGTGCTGTCCACCGCCACGCTGTGTGGACTAGGTACTTAGATGCTCATTCACCTGTCAGCTGCCAGCTCAATATGCTCCTTGGTCATGAGGAAGAATATAGGTGCGCGTTTGTTACACAACCCAGCGTCGCTCACTCAGCTGTGCGTACTCAGCTCTAAGTCACTTCTGTGGCCAAAGTTTACAACAAATTTTAAATACTTCCTTTTTCCCCCAACAGATAGTTTAAGACTATTTGCAGAGAACTAAGTGTGGCCAGTAATATTATTTTTAATAAATTTATATGACAATTTATGTTCTTTTTTTAAATTTTGATAGTTATTTCAAACATTTTTGGTTATTTTTTGAAGGTTCCAAAAATCCTTTCGTCGAATCTCTGTTTTCGTTGTTTCCCAAGTTTACTAAATCTATGTTCTACTGTATTTTATTTATATTACATACAGGTTTTTGTTTCCCAATTAAATAAGTACACAGACGGTTGAGGTACTCTGCTGGTGAGTGCGAGTGATTCTGGCCAGCGCTTAACATCGAGGTCTTTAGCGTTGGTGAGGGGTGACATGAAGTGAGTGTGAAGCAGCACCGGAATGAAAGGACGAGGGAAACGGGAGATCCCCAAGAAAACCTGCCGACCTACGGCATCGTCTGGCACAATTGCCACACGCAAAAATCCAGGGGCCGACCCCGCTAGGAATCAAACCTGGATCGTCTTGATGGGAGGTGAATGGTCTCACTATTCGGCCACCGCAGCCCCACTCGGCTGGTATTTCTTCATAGTAACATACACATAAGGAAGGATGACTAGAGCAGTACGCGATTGTGCGACACACACCGCCTGAAGAAGCTGGCCTAAGCCAGCGAAACATCGAGCAACAGCACATTCGTACAACAATACGGCCTTATGTGTAACTCAACCCTCTGTCTACTCATTTAAGTGGTTAGCCTAGTGGCCCAAAGCCTTCTTATTCAAATTTCTTGCCACAACTGCTTACTAGCCGCCATACTGCAGTGTGTAATCATTTTCCGCCTGAGGAAGTTGGTTTGCCCAGCGAAGCGTTGCAACAGTGCGTCGTCCGTATGTGTGTTTTATGTTCTCCCACCTGCAAGTACAATTCTGTATGTATCTGTACATGTTTTAGTAATTGGTTACCTGGCAGTTTACTGCCTTCTCTTTATTTACATGACTGTAATTAAACCATTTAACTTACGGTGAAATAAAATCACAACACACCGTTAAACTGATATACTAGACTAAAAGTTGTACTGTAATTACACGTAGCATGTAAACTAGTAAGAATTTACCTGGATGACATTCATCGATGCTGCTCCAGCGCGTCCAACATTGATGGTGACTGGCTTGACCAGAGCAGAGCGAGCAAAGTTCTGAATTTTCTTGGGCATAGTTGCGGAGAACAACAAAGTTTGTCGCTGGCCCTACAAAACACACACATCACATTTAAATACAGTAGAGTCCCGTTATAACGAGGTGTTACGGTTCCTGGTTCGAACCTCGCTATTGCCGAGACCTCACTGTCAACGAGTTTGGTCGATTTTGACCCCCCAAAACAAAAAAAGTGCCCTAAAATTGCATCAACTTGTTACAACAGGGAATATTAACGTTTTGTATTAATTCAATCAAGTATTATTTACAAATGTTGGCTTGTGCCCTTCGCAATCAAGACATAAAGTAAGTTTGCGGGGTACGTAACTCGGCCGCCGCAGTATCGTCCAAAACTCAGTCACTCTGCCGCAGTGTCTTGGCACGGTACGGCCGGCTGCTGCTGCTGCTGCATGGCGTGATCGCCTCAAACCAAATAGCAACAAATACCGTATTTACTCGCATAATGGCCGCACATATTTGACCAAACTTTTGCCCCAAAAAAATGGGGTTCGGCCATAATGAGGTGATTTTAAAAAAATTGAAAAAAAATTATGTGGGGAAAAAAGTTGCATTTGCATTTGTTAACAGGACTGACTTGTTAATATTAATTAATATTGCGTAGAAATATTAAGAATATTCCTGTGATTCGCCGATGACCAGCTGGCTTAACGTGTGTTTACGTGCACATGTAGTACCGCGTGGCGGCTGCCGGCCGGGCCGCCAGGCGCCGGGTTGTATTCCAAGCTGACTAGCTGGCAACAGCGCAGTGAGTCATCATCTGCTGCAGCACGTTCCGTTCTCACCACCACTACCTCACGTCCCTTCCTCCTCCAGGTCATTCTGAGACCACCCAAGTGGAGTGTGAAACAGAGAAGGTAGATGTGACTGCAGGTCCACTGGTTCGCTGCATTTACCATTGTTTCCACATCATCCCGTGACCTTCCTCTCCCCCTCCCCTTTCAAACCCTTAGCGGGCACAGATGGCAATGCCCCCCAATGTCATAGCCTTGTTGACAGTAACGGGAGCTTTGAACCCTGTTTTTGTGTTGTTCAGGGGTGGCCAAGACAGCGTAGCCTACTGAGAAATACTGATGCGGCCTTTATGCGAATTTTTTAAAATACCATTTCAATCATTTCAAAACAAGGATGTGGCCATTATGCGAGTAAATACGGTAGTCGCTGTAAAATTGCATTCTTAACAAATGAAAATAAGGACCAGTATTTCAAGGCTTTTTTTTTTTAATTTGAAAGGCCAACATACCACCCCATCACTTCCACTGACATTTACAACACGGTACTGGCTGCTTCAAAAATTACGAAAATTACTATCTTATCAGACTATGGGATAAAATACCATATTCACTAGAATCTAAGACGCCATCGAGTCTAAGATGCAGCCTACTTTCAATGATTAAAATTAAAAAAAGTTTACATGCGAGTCATGCATTTCTTATCAAAACACATTATCTTGCCCGACCTTGTCGCCCCACCTACATTAACACAGTTGACAGCTGTTTTATTTAT
Source organism: Medauroidea extradentata (assembly GCA_003012365.1). Taxonomy (NCBI): domain Eukaryota; kingdom Metazoa; phylum Arthropoda; class Insecta; order Phasmatodea; family Phasmatidae; genus Medauroidea; species Medauroidea extradentata. The sequence continues at coordinate 3,708 of PNEQ01001482.1, read as the reverse complement.
AGAACTGGCTTGCTAAAGGGCGGAGGAACGCGTGCTGTTA
>PNEQ01001481.1:74390-89014 GCA_003012365.1 Medauroidea extradentata | reverse complement strand
CCACATTTTAACGAAATTATATATTGAATGAAACAAAAACATAACTAACCAAAACGAATAAGTTGCCAGCGTGTCCGACATCTTGATCACGTTATACAAACAACTGTTTGTTTAACACAACAATGATATTACATCTTTCACGCAAACAAATGTTAAGTACGTATACGGCGAAACAAGTATATATTTGGTAGAACCGAATAACATGTTTGATCACAAATGTTTGCGCTAACCAAACTACATTTGTTTGAGAGAAACAACAACGAATGTTTCAAGTGAAAATTCAGTTTATTGCCACAAATATAGACTGAGACAACTATCTGCGTCTTGGTTATGCCAACAAAATATTGTTTAACTGAAACAAATATGTTCAACAATATTACCTGGTTACAGTAAAAAAATTTGTATGTTTTTTTGTAAACAAGGCGTTTTTAAGTGAAACATCGCATGTTTCAGTAAAACACATATTCATCAAACAAATATATTTTGTTATGTGAACAATTTCTTTCTCTCAGTGAAGACAGCTAGGGGATATAAAGGGAGTTAATAGCAATCAGCACATCTCGTCCCCTAGTAATAATATCGTCATATTTTCTATCACATCGGAAAACATTGTAATAGCTCGGAAAGTATTGGGAGTTAACACTACAAGAATTTAGCCAAGTTTCAGTTAAGCGTATAATATGATAATTAGACATTAAAAGATTTTCCTCAAATTGTTGGCTTTTTGTCCGTAGACCCCTTACATTTTAATAGTAAAGGTGAATATCTTTTTAACATGCCTGCATAGATAATAAAGAGGTGATTTAAGAATAGGCGCCTCCGGCTGCCTGATTTAAATTAACATCAGGGCCAGAAGTAGCACTTGCCTGGGAGAAAATCTGAGACTCCTGCAGTTTGCCATAATAATAATAATAATAATAATAATAATACTTTATTAATGGTGCTGTTAAGGCGATGTCGACTTGTCTTACACTGGACCATAAAAATTTCAGTCTACAGTTTACAATTATTTAAAGATATTTCAAACTCAAGTCTAAGGTAACACTAAAATTAAAAAAGCAATAATGAATAGCAATGTATCATGAGAGAATTAAACAGTATTATAATTAAATTACAATTTAAACAGAATAAGAAAAAAGACATCGCATGTACTAATACAAACTAGATTAACAGAGTTCAATGGAGAGAAAAAAAAGTGTATAATAAAAACAACCCGAACTATGAAACTGAAAATAACATGATAATTTAAGCCAATATCGTTCCAAATAAGAATAAGTATAAAGTCTATAAGTGAGATGAAACACTAAATAGGCCTAATTAATACGCAAGTAACAAAGTAACAAAAATACATAAATTACAAGATGCAGTGAGGAGCTATAAGTTAATCATTATAGCTTACAGAAGCTTTGCTAGACTATTAAAAAACTAAATAGGATAGCAATAATAATTATAACAACTATAATAATAATAGGCCCTTTTAAATATCGAATAAAATGAAAGTGTTATGAAAAATAATGCTGGAATCACAATGGCGTGACAGACCGACAGACGTGTCGTGAATGCCGCGACGTGAATAACAAACTATGTCAGCCAATCAGCGCCGAGGTTTCTGTGACGTCAGCCCGTCTGCTTCGACGCTGACTGGTTGACAAGTCATTTTACTCGCGTCGCGCACTTCGCGTCTCGTCTGTCGCGCCATTATGATTCCTGTATTTCATAGCTCTGCACATAGTGGTTGGAATTATTTAATTGCTCGATAGCCATAATCCCTTGGTGTTCTACAGTGTCCAGTTTACGAACATACTAGCCTAAGCTATCCCCATCGTAATTAGCCTATTGAAGGCCACCGAAGTATATATACGAAGGCATAGGAACGGTGTGTTACAGAATAGGCAGTCATCCAACGTGTAAATTACCATGATATTTAATCAGTTTTAAGAGATGCGGGGCATTTTGCGAAAATACGTAGGTACATTTTACGTGTTTATAATACATTACTGTCGAATTTCGAAAAATTCTAAATAGCTTTGTTTGTTTATATGTAGGAATAATTTTAAAGTGAAAACAAACTACCCCCATACCTAGATAGGCTTAAAAAAATCGAGAATTAAATAAAATCGTTTTATTTTTAAACCTCTGAATTGAATTTTGAAAAATCTTACAATTCATTTTTAGGTTCATTTACATAAGCATCACTTTGAAATAAAATCACCTTTATATCTCAACTGGTTTAAGAGAAATCGAGAATCGATTGAAAACACATCTTACGGCTTTCCATCCCCTTAAATTTTGAATTTCTAAAAATCGAAAAACTCAGAAATTTGCGTTTGTTTTTGTAATATTTTGAAGCAAAAACAATAATGACTCACAAGGTTAACGAGATATCTAGGATTCACTGAAAATGCATTTCGCCCCTCTTTACTACCTTAATTTGCGAATTAAGTCCCTTCTTCATGGATGCTTATAGTGTAAGGGAAAGTAAGGGAAAGCCACCCTCAAAATGTCATGTCTCTATGTCCAATGGTTTGCGCTGTACGTTGATGACTGATTTATGGTGTATGTGAGTGGGGCACTTCATTTTAGAGATGTATTCTCTTTTAACGGTTATAATAAGTTAACCAACAACTGAACTAAAAATGTGACAAAGTACAGCGATAAGTATGATGCTTAAAGCGAATGTTTAGTAATTTTATTCTGTAAATCGACGTTGAACTGCAACCTCGTATGTCGAAGCAATGCGTTTCCCGCACACAGCCAACTTGTACGTCACTGTTATACCTATATATTGATACGAGGTTGCCGTTCGACACCATCGAAATATGTTTCATATTTTCTACTTATCTGTGCCATAGCCAATTGATATCGGAACTTAATACATCAGGAAAGAAACTTCCTCACTATTCAGATGTATGATAGTTTTGTTAACAGTAGGGTATGTTTAGATATGATGGTATATCGTGAAAATGTTTTATGCCAGCATACCCTTGAAAACGCTGTAGTTTCTTACAACATATACGATTCGGTGATGTACCTCTGACACATCGTAGCTGTCTGCAGACCAATAACAGGTATCGAATATTACATTTCAGGATTATTATCGGCTCAGTCAAATAGGGCAACAGCTCCAAGTACAAGCGAAAACCAGTAATCTTTTTGTAAACTGAACGTACGTTGAAATCCAGCAAAAAGTCAAGTTTTCCCGTGATATACCATAATTAGACATGATGGTTTTCGCGGGAAAACTTGACTTTGCTGAGTTTCAACGCAGAACATTCAGCTTCTGAAAAAATACTGGCGTTCGCTTGCACGTAGGGCTGTAGCCCTATTTGACTGAGCCAATAAGAATCCTGAAATTGTAATATTTGATGCCTGTTATTGGTCTGCAGACAGCTACGTTGTGTCAGACGTATGTACCCCAAACGTACATGGGTCATGAAACTACAGCATTTTCAAGGATATGTTGCTACAAAAAATTTTCGCGACATACCATCATCTCTAACCATCATCTCTAGGTATGTTCAATAATATGTGTAAGAGCTATGTAAAAATCAGAAGAGGGATAATTTATTCTGTGACGGCACTGCTTGTTATGTAAACTGTTGTGCAAAAACGGTTCATTTTCGGAACATGTTCATAAAACATATTTTGTTTCTTTAGACATGGTGATTGTTCTCCCATAATATTGACATGTAAATTTTGCAACATCCTGTATCTTTACATTCGTTGGGTAACATACCCACGAAACAACAAATACGTCCTCTTGGTTGTTAATAAAGGGATACATAAATATACTAATCTAATATAAACGAAATACATACAACTTTTAATTTAAAATTTTATTAAGAAATATAAATTTTATCTTGTACCAAAAAAAGGTTACATTGCAAAAATTCTCGTAGTGATATATTGTCGAAATGATAGGTTCCGTATGATACACACTTCACTTTTAATACTCCATGGTGACACACTTGACTTTCAAGTATTCGTTGAGCGCTTCCTCTCCTGAAATCAGACATTACAGTTTCATGAGACTAATGGAACTAAGTTTTCAAAATGTGGTGTTCTCTATTGGTGACTCACATAAATGGTTAGTTGAGAGTGTTCGCAGGGAATTTAGTGTTTTTCTGGCAATGATTTTAGGGCGATTAGTGATAGTAACTCATAAACATAAACACACCTGAAATCTTCGTACATTGATATAACTAGCATTCCATTATCATAGATTTTGTGAACCATAAAATGTAATAACTCATTTAAACTTTCAATACATGGTCTTTTTCTAAAACTTTGGTAAACCGAGTAAGGTGGTGCAACGGCATGTCGACCCCCCGTGGCTCATTTGGTTAGTCCGACCGCTTGGCTCAGTGGTTAGCGCTCCTGGCTGCTGAGGCAAGGGTCCCGGGGAGGTGACATTTACAACCACCTCCTCGGGTTCAGGTCTGGGTGTTTGTGTTCGTCTGTGTGCCAAAAGACACCTTACCATTACAAACCGACAACTACACGATACAAAGCTACTGGGGAAATGCATTGATTAACTTAAAAAGGGGGGGGGGGAATGTTTGGTGCAGTGGCGAGGCGTTAGCCTTGCCATTGTACCAAACATTTTTGCAAAAAAAAAAGTTGGTTGAGCGGCCGGCTTTGGTGCGGGGGGTTCTGGGATCGATTCCCAGAATTGGCTGGGTGTAAATTTGTGTTTGTCCATTTGGGTCTCAAAAATTGTCATTATACAAATTGTTAAACGAAAAGTACTGGGGTCACTCAAATTAAGTCACATTAAAGGGGGGATTGATTGGTGCAGTGATGATGCGGAAGATTCCGCATCGCCGCTGCATCAAACAATTTTTTTATAAAAACAAAAAAAAGTTGGTTGAGCGGCCGGCTTTGGTGTGGGGGGTTCTGGGTTCGATTCCCAGGTCTGGCTGGGTGTAAATTTATGTTTCGATACCCAGCTCCGGCGATCCTGATTTTGCTATCCCAGTGTTTCCCGGAATCGCTCCAGGTGAATGCTGGGATGGTTCCTTTACAAAGACCATGGCCAACTCCTCTGCCAGCTCCTGTCGTTGTACTGAGTTATGTGTCACCGTCTCTAACGACCTCGCTGTCGACGGGACGTAAAGCCCACTTACCTTACCAAGCGTTAGGACAAACATCTGAGGGTATGAAAAATGAGGAAGACTTTGTGATTCGACTCAATAGTCTCACAAAAATATCGAGGGAGAGATTACATTTGGAAATAAAGTGTTTGGATTTTATTTTTGAAAAATGTCAGTAACCATTTTAAAATATACAACGCTGTTTCGCATTATAATTTACGCTAACTAGTTCTACTTGTGAAAAAACTCTACCAAAATAGTCACCCATTCATGAAAATAACAGGGGTGGCCACCCTCTTATTGTTCACAGCATTTTTACATAAGCATGTGTAAGCATTGAATGCTGTCTATTTGAAGAAAAGGTTCTAATGAACTCAAAAAACATTATTTTATAAAATGCCTATATTTTATAGTTTTCCAGTGAAATGGGCACTCAAGTATCTGTTTCAACCATAGGATACACAGAACTGCTGCTTCCGACGGATAGAAATGTTGCAGGTACATACATGCGTCGTGCATTCAGGGAAATGTAGGTAACCTGTTCGGCTGTTTATGATAAGCTTATAGTCAACAATTTCAAGTTCAGTAAACCTTAAAAGTTTACGTCAAAGCCGCTGCACTGACAGCTATCCGAGCAAACACATTCATGGTTGGCATGTTTCAAGTAGGAATGTCGATACGATGAGACCAAGAATTTTGCGCTTAACTGTTCATTACAAGAAGTATTGTCTTCTTTCCATGCACATAATACAGCCCCAAATAAAACGTTGCTATTTTCCTTGTAAAAGTGGCTTTCTGGACATTTCGACTTTTTCTTTGTTTGTTAGGACCTTTCCTTCAAAAATACAACAAAAAAAAATGCTCACACAAGGCTATGGCAAATAAAAATGTTAGCAATAGGAGGGTGGTCGTGAAGAGTAGTCGTTTTGAAATAGTTTCTTCACTCTGCGTAAGGTAGGACGCAACGTTGTTTATTTTTAACATTTTAAGTATTTTCCGATATTTTGCAAACATTTTCAAGTATGACTGTCTTCCTCGGCTTTTTTCGTGAGGGCTGTGAGTCGTATGATAAAATATACCTTATTTTTATAGGGAATCACTCCCTGAATTTGACAATATTTTAGAAACATTGTCGGATATTTGTATGTGGGATACGAGGCGGACTATTGGTCAGCGGACTTTTTTCTCAACGGGCAAACACACAGGTGACAGTGAAGTATACGTTGTTGGAATTTAACCTGCTCCAAGTTATCGTGGAATAAGTTGACTGCTAGGCTTCAATGTAATGTATTTTATTTCCTACGCATTTATATCATTAGATCATTACTGGTGGGTTATTTTTGGCTGAACAAATGCTATTCCTGGTGCGCTACGACTGAACGTCTGTGAATCGTCAGTGAACATTAAGGCCCTGCCACACAACCATCGCCTAAACAAACAAGGCGCAGTACGCTACACTGATTTGGAGAATACGCTGGCAATAAATATTCTTGCAATTTTCCGCCATTCTACCTATAACTAGAGACCAGAAAAATTCGCGTGTTCACTGTCCTGTAGGCTAGTCTCCGAGAATATACGTGCACTCACACAAACAGCAGTTGTTCATTAGCTGCTCACTGACACAGTAATATCGGTCTGCATTTAGTTAATTTTTATTATTGGCTCGGTGACTTACACAAAGTGTCAAATAAGTCAAGGACCAATTACGAAAATGAAGCGAACTTACAGTTGGTGGAATTCTAGCTTATGCCTAGAAGAAAACGCGAATTTTTCAGGTCTCTATCTCTACACATCCGCGAAATTTACGTGTCTACACCCGTTACCTTCTCGCCCTCGCCAGCTCTCAGGACCTTGCTGTTTAGAAATGTCCTCGCGTCATGTTTTATTTCCCGTAAGAGGATACAAAAAAGAAAGCTATCAATTCGATAGTAAAAAGTACGAGAATAATAACACTACCTGTACGCGCTGAGTAGGGCTAATAAATTAACTTTTTTTTCGAAGTAGTAGTTTTTTTCTATGCGAGTTTAAAAGGTGATCCAATCATTTAATTAGTGTGAAGTATGGTGTCAAAATAATGAATTTATGTTTTTGCTTTATAACGAATCAGGTTGTTATAATTCCACGAAGAGCAGTCTAAAGAACCGTTGATGGTAGACGGCATGAAAAATAGAGATTGAAAACGTATAAATGTACCATAAAATGACAAGCAAATGGCATGAAGAAACTGACAGTCCATGCATAACGGTATTACAGGCTGTCTACCTCCCAAGCAATCATACATCCAACTACAACTGAACATGTGATTTCTGTGGAAACGGTTACGATTAAAACTTATTCCCAACACTACCCTTTTATTCATTTTACATGCTAATTATTTAAATGTCATTTAAAATTGCCATAGATAATGGTCACAAAGTTAAAAAAATAGAGGCTAATTAACCCCTGTTTAATGTGTGTAGAAGTCTTCTTCCTGTAACATTTTCTATGATTACTTGTCTTCACATAATTTACCTTTGTATGCGGAGTTACGTTATTTTATGATATTTGCTTGTCATTATATCGAGCAATGTCACGTTTCAAATTTCCACCTTTGAGGCCGTCTACCATCCTCATGAATGTTGCATACAGTCCGCGCGCCAGCTCTGAGTCCCTGGCGGGTATGTGTTTTTCGCCCGTAAATATATATAATGTAACGAGGCCCAATATCAAGCGAAGCACATGCTATCGGTAGTAACGTCGTAAGTTAGGACGTGTTTGATACTGAGTTACTGTAGCGTACATTAAGTTTTCGAAGAAAAATGCATGCGCGCCAGGGACTTGGAGCTGGCGCGCGGACAGTTTTCCTAATTATTTGTTCTCAAGTTTGCACTCCCCCCGGGTTAGCGTAGATTAACGAATCATACTGAATAAAGATACTGGGAGCAGGTTTAGCAGTATGCCGTAGACAAGAATACTTGGGACACGCTATAACAGCGTCCATACACCAGGCGAGTACTAGGTAAGATCTGTCCGCTTGTCTCCATTCTTCGCGGTGCTCACCCAAGTCCTTGCCGAAGCCAGACTGCTTGAACCCGCCGAAAGGGGCGGCCACGTCCGTCTTGTTGTAGGTGTTGACGAACACGGTGCCCGCTTGTATCTTCTCCGTGACGTATAGCGCACGGCTGATGTCCTTGGTGAAGACGCCAGACGCCAGCCCGAACTCCGTGTTGTTGGCTCTTCTGATGACGCCGTCCACGTCCCTGCAACACCAGGCCTGCGCTCAAGCCAACTTCTCTGTTACTAAGTCAAATATTCGTCATTACGATATTTATGCCCCTCAGTCTACGTTATATACCGGCCGTTCATGAAATATGTTACAAACTTTGCGAGATGATTCCTTGCAGAAAATTAAGTAAAGTTATGAATTAAAAGTTTTTGGTTGGCGCAAATCTTAAGGGAGAAAATTACTATTGATAGTTGAAAATAAAAAGCAACTTTTGTTAAAATAATCAAACGTAAGGAGAGTCAAACAATGAATTTTCCGTTGTGGTTTAATAACGTCAAGAATGAGAAAAAAATGTTTCCAATACGGTTCACCTTCAGTATGTTATAGAGGTTGGCCAAGCCTTTTTTTTTTCTTACAATATTTTACCAATGCATTTTTCGGAACCGACACAGTTTCTAGTAGAAGGCTCCATTGGACAAAAACGGTCGCCTTGTTGCAACACTCTAGAGAAAATGGACCTAGAAGATGCGAAATCTCACAGGTAGGCAACATGCGATACAAGGAGGTTTGAGCAACTCCAGTACCTAATGAAGGTTAAAGGTATTCGAAAACACTTTTCACAGATTGTAGATCTTGTTAGTACTAAATCGCACCCGGAAGTTCATTACTTATTCCTCCTTACTTTTGTTTGTTTTAACACACGCGGGTTTTTAATGAAAATTTTCAATCGCGAATAATATCTTCCTTAAGGTTGTTCCAGAAGGCAAAAAATCATAATTTTATATTTGTATGAAACAGTGTTCGTTTTTTAGACGTTACTTATGAGTCTACTCTCTTCTTACAAAAAATTTTACTCAGCCATCTCATAGTGGCATTTAAAATTCAAAATTTGCATGTTTTTTGTTCCTACACCCCCCCCCCCAAAACCAATCAACATAATGAAACGAAATAATTCACAGTAAAGTACATGTCACGAGCTAGGGCTTTAAGTATATAAAAACCCAATACAAAGTGCTTTTCTAGGAAAAAAGAAATATTCCAAAAGTAACAAAAAAATTCCCACATTTCAGAATTTTTTTTTTTTTTAAATGAAAGCCGTGGTTTGAATGGGTTTTTATATACGTAAAGCCCTAGCTAGTAACATGTACTTTTATTGTGAATTATTTCGTTTCATTATGTTGATTGGTTTTCGGAGGGTGTACGTGCTTAATTCATAAAAAAGATGCAACAAGGTCACTGTCACCGGGAAAGAAAATCTCCCCTCTCCCCTAGAAAAACCTGAAATGACGCCCCTGTCAATTAAGCGCCAAGGTTGCCGCCGACTATCGTATATAACGCAGTATCGCCTCTACGCGCAAACCCCTCAACTGGCGTACAGAGCTTTGCTATTTTTTTTATAGTATTAATTTTCCATGGTACTTTGAGTGGTGACCGTATCATTCTATATGCGGGAAGTATAGCTTAAAGTCCAACGCGGGCTTCTATTTGGGCATACTTTAGAATCTGGTTGGTATATTCCCAGATACGGGAGTCTAAAAAAGACGTTTTTTGATTCATTTTGGGAGACCAGAATATTATGTTTAAAATATGCGTACAAAGTTTTTAAACTTAAACTTACAGCGCCATGTGTGTGTGTTCTTTTCGTAGATGAACCACTTTGATGCGCGTTAAGTGGTTTCGTCAAAAAATTAATACTCGCAACTTGCTACAACGCATTTCAAGCGCAACAAAAACTCCCACAATATCCATGAACATCCTGTGCATTTTACTATACTTAAGTTGACATGGCTCCGTGGTTACAACTGATCGGTGAGGCAAGGGTCCCGGATCGATCCCCGGCAGGGAAGGTGATATTTAATGTAACCTCCTCGGTTTAAGGACTGAATTTTGTGTTTAGGCTTTCACCCTCATTCAAAGGCCATGGCGAGTCTCCGCAGGTTCACCCCCGCCTATAACCTTAGTTGTTCTCCCTGTGGCCGTCGACTCCCAAGTATTCTAAACGGCGTAATTTAAAATAATTCTTCATTGCTGACATCACTGTGTACTTACAATACGCTAGCGCAATATTATGTCTATATACTGAAAATTATAAAATCAGAGTGTAAAAAAATATTTTATCACACGGCTCAAGGGAAGGTAGAAGGGTACCATGTGGTCGTATTGTATTTATGAACTATGTATCAGGTTACTTTAGGGCGCCTGAAATGAGAAGAAAGGGGAAGAATGACGCGCATTTGCAAACAACCCGTAGACTACACGACGACTCGTTACATAGGTGGCATTCAGTAGTTACAATTTTACACGAATAGAACCACTTATGTTATGGCAGCTGCCATGTGCCTATATGTTCATGAAAAAAGAACGCTTAGGATCTCCAAACTGGAGAGGAGCATATGCGCAGCTCTATCCACAACAGAGAGGAAATACTTGTGGTACCGCTCGAACGCAATTGTAAACTATTAAATACAACGTCTGTAATGGGTCGTCGTGCAGTGTACGATATGTTTGACAACAGGAATAGCCCTTCTCTCTTCAAGTGCCCTGTCGCGTACCTAACCATTGCCAGTCACATGTTTACGAACAAAATATGTTCACATAGTACCCACCTACCTACCATCGAGCCTATAGAAACATACGTTTATTTTCATCATGTATTTAGCTTCTCGAATAACGTATGTACAAACAAGGGAGAGCGATACAATATTTTGTTTTCGTCCTGTAGAATGTATTTAGTAAGGCAGTAAAATGAGCTATGTATCAATAAAATTAACAAGTTATTCACAGTAAGTGCATAAGCGTTTTTGGCTGGTAGATTTAATAATTATGTTAGATTAAAGGCGGTAGCTGTAAGGTATTTAATTTAAGCCACGTTATTAGAGACAGGGAATGTTTGTTACCGGCTCCGAAATCAAATTTTGAGTCATACAATGGATGAATCTCGATAGTAATTTTGGCTTTCTTGCTTTTTTTAAACCTTTGCGATCATTACCACAGAAAATTATGTATGATACTACCTTGACATGATAAACCGAACTGAATGACAAGGACCTTGCAGTCGCTATTTAAGTTAGCGTGAGTAAAACTATGTAGTGTTCATTTTGAAGTTGTCAATAAGAAGGAGCTAGGCTAGAGTAACAGTGTCAGTTGTCGGTCATACAGTTTCTGGAATGAACTGAAGAAGTGTTTACACTAAGGTTAATTCTACTACAGGTTAGAAATATCAATGTTATAAGTTTGGCACAAGGGAAATTTCTGCCACTCGAGCGCTGGTATCGCAAGTTCACCAAACTGACCAATCACAGAGCTTTCGTGAATTTTAAGTTACATTTAGTTGATAATTTAAAACGAAGTCGGTTTCTTTTCACTTTAAAATTAAATTAAATGACAAATATAATTTCAAAGTTTATCTAAATTTAAATTTAGGACGGTTCATATTTTTCTGGTCTCTTAGCGATTGAAGCGAAACTAGAGACAGAAATTTTCCCTGTGCCAAGCTCTCCCATAAGAAAACGTATTTTCTTTCTAACCTGTAGTAGAATTAACCTTAGTTTACACATAGTAGGAATATGTCGATGATTACCCTTCGTCAAACTTTGATATGACCATGATGGGGCCGAACGATTCTTCTTTGGCGATGTACATGTTGTCTTGCACGTCGGTAAATATGGTGGGCTCGAAGAACAGGCCAGGACGGTCGACCCGCTTGCCGCCGTATACTAAGGTGGCTCCCTCTTTCACTCCGATCTGTACGTACTCGAGCAGCTTGTCCAGGTGCGCCTTGTGGTTCTGAGGCCCGTGACTGGTCGAGCGGTTCAGAGGATCACCAATCACCTGCCACACAGACACTTCATATTTCGTGGTCACTCACAGCAGTCTCATCCCACTGCCTACAGAGTGCATTGTTCGTAGGAAGCTATTTGCCGCATACATATTTTAATGTTAAGAATAACTATGTTAACATTAACACTTTATAATTTGGTCTCACTGAGTATGTTCAAATTATGTCTAAACCAATTCTAGAGACATTAGAGATATGTTCCCCATACCAAAGCCAGGTGTAGCCATCACAAAGAGACAGTGTGTGAAGTGCCTAAGTTGTGTTTAGTCTTCTACTGTCATCGTTTGTGCTTCAAAGTTGTTTCACAAATTGTTAACTTATTCTTTTCCTCTGATTTGAAATTTTGTCTTAATAATTTATGCTGTAGCCTAATTACAGTATTTCATTTACTAATACAGCACTGCTGACGTTCACAACAGTTAGTACGTATTGATGTTACGATATTAATGTATTTTTAGAGCATGAGGATGCACGCTTCACGTATACTCAAGACTATGCTGTTGCATAAGATAACCGGTAGCTATTATGACAATAAACCAGGTTACGTACGTAAAACCAGGCTACACAGGTAAAATTACCCCATTACATATTTTACGACCAACAACTCATGTGCAAGGGACTTTCCTGTAATTTATATAACCATTCCGTTGCTTGTTGAAAATGAGAAATCGTTAGGTTATCAGCCTTTACAAACAACTTTCTAGGATCAATGGAAAATCACGCAGTTCTATTTGGACCTTACACGAACATCAGTCAAGGATAAAAGTATGGAGTAGTCTATACCATGTAGGTGTGTGGCTGGTTTGCATGTTTCATCACAACGTCTCACAGACAATCACTACCAATTTTAAGACCTAGAAAATTATCCTCCAGTTTTAAGAGCAATCCAAGTTTCGTTTAGTCTTGCTATTACACCCAAGGCAAACACTTTACATGAAATAAAGGGCAGATTTCGTTATCTGCCCTTACGTCTGGCATAAATCTGCTCGATTTATATCAGTAAGATCGACTGAAGGTCCTAGATTAGGAAAGTTCAATAGGTATACGTTGAAATGATGGTTAGTGAATTTTTACGAATCCGTTTACAATAATCTTATTTCTTAAGTCTTACAATGAGTGCTGCGCGTCAATTCGCGACTAAAACCATGAAATCCATAGCTGATGCAAGTAGGCGCATGCCACTATTTTATTAACTGCGAGAAAGAAATTTATATGAATTTGTGCAATATTTTTCACATTACACTATTTGTGTCATAATGTAAATCACATTTTGCTAGCGAGCCCGGCGTTTTTACGATCTGCGATTCATCTTATAAAACTGCTCCACTATTGGGGATTTAAATTTACGCAACCTGTCACTCACTAATGATTAAATTCTTAAAGTCTTAATTAGGTGAATAATCAAACTGAAATTGCAGTTCCTTGCGAGGTACTTGTCGTCGCGTCTAGTGCCCGATAGAGACGTGGCCTCGACTGTATCAGTGGCAGTCGCAAAGAACGTAACAATCCAAAAGTCTCTTAATCTCGCCAAGATTTTAATTGCTACAATCGTTTCGTTTTAGGACGTGACTTCAGTAAGGTTCCCGTGGCAAAGTTTATCAACACCACTGAGAAAAAAATTTGTTGGTGCAAACAAAATTTGTTTGAATCAACCAAATCATTTGTTTGTATAGGGGCAAAGAAATATTTGTTTGCTCGCACCAAATTATTTTGTTCCTTCGATTTGTTTGAGGCAAATAGCTGAATTTTGTTAGCAGTACCAAATATTTAGCTGGTCATAAAAATATTTCGTTGGCCATATCAAATGCGCATGCAATATTTTAAGAACTAAATATATATATATATATATATATTTTATAAACTTGAAAAATTTCTGAAATTTTAAGAGTTAAAAAGTACGGCCACGCCGGGATTTATCCATCATCTCTTCACAAACACTTTCAATTCATGACCTAACCAACTGAGCTACAAATGCTTCCATGACAGTAATATTGTTATTTGTATAGGAATAGTTAAGGTCGTGCACGGCAGCACAAAGAACGAGTCGTGCAGCTGCGGTGTTTTTCAAGTTTATAGCATTTTCTTTTGTGATCAATCGAATTAACCACTTTAAAATTGTTATAGCTAAAATTAAGATACTAAAATTATGCTGATTAACAGTTTATACGTCCTACTTGTGGCACAAACTTATATTTTGATTGTTGAGGTATACAGTGTTCGCCATCTTATCGCTTACGTACGCCAGCCTGCCATCTTCAGCAAGTCAACCAAATGTATTTAGTTTCACCAACAAAATCATTTAGTCCAACTAAAAAAAAAAAAAAAAAAAAAAAAAATGTTGGTTCAAAGCACATCACTCATAACTAACAATATTATTTTGTTGACGAGTTGTAACGAGTTGCTTGTTTACACAAAATATTTATTCGAAGTCCTGAAGTAACCAAATATACGTTTGGCACAAACAAAGTGCATTTAAATGAATAATTTG